>JAOEHQ010048269.1:0-10304 GCA_025447715.1 Asclepias incarnata | reverse complement strand
GAAAATGGCATAACCTGAGATTGATGATTGTGATTGATATGACGATTGGTATATCAATTAATGTGATGGTTGAGGTTTCTAGGCACATGTAGGAATGTGACCTTCCTAGTGTGTTATAACGATTGATATGTGATGATGTATGTTATAAGCTTGACTTTTATGATTAATGATTGAGATAATATTGATGCTTGATGAGATGGTTGAGGTTGCTATGCATATATAGGAATGTGATCTTCCTGTTGGGTTATTTAATTGATATGTGACAGTGTGTGTTAAATGCTTAACATGCGTATGATGATTTATAAGATGTTTTAAATTGGCAACCGTTTTATACAACCTGTGGTTATCTTACTCGGCTTTTAAAGCTGACACTTGTTTTGTTGTAAATGTTGTGTTTCCTCAGGTTGTTCATTGATGGCTCTTAGTGAGAGGCTTGGGTAGAGATTGCTTGATGAAGACGTTTACCTTAGCTTGCCTCGTTGAATTAGATATATATTTATTATGTTGGTTGATTGTTGAATGTGGATTTCTTAGATTTGTCGTTGTGATGCAATAAGTAACACCAAAACTCTTGATTGACATTTCCGTTAGGAAATGATGATGTTTTAACGGGACATTTCCGCAATTAATGGTTGTTTATTTAAAAAAAATTTGAAATCCATATTTTTATAAAGTTGGGTGTTACAAAATCCTCCCAGCGAGATAATAGTCATGTTCGTATCCGTGGCTGTTGACCCGAAATGCACTTGGGGGTGCAGTGTCCTTCAGTAGGCAGTTCAACAACGGAGATTGTTGAAGGACATTGATGTTGTCGTTGGATCATGCAACACCAAAGAAAGCATGCCAAATCCAAAATTCATACGAGACAACGACTTTGAACATGATTGTTAAATGCCCGTGATCACCTCGTGTGAATTGACATCTCCATGAAGTTGGATAATTCTTCCATGCCCAATACATACAATCAATGCTTTCCAGTATTCTCAGAAGCCCATGAATCTGATGATGTCGTTCGTATAATTTTTTGATGTCTTGGGCTGTAGATTTCCTTAAGTATACGTTCTTGAAATTTTGTATACACACTTACAAAAATTATCCAAGGATCTAAGGGCTTCATCCACCCCATCACCAACCATAACTTATGCCATCATCGTAATGCTGACGTGCACTTATGCCATTATCGTAACGCCCTATTTGTCGTGACTTACTTGAAAAAATTTAAAATGTTTGGGAAGAGGTTGTTTCTTATAATTTCTTATACTTTCGAGTATTCATGTAAACATGTTTCTTGTCATCTGATATCTTCTAATAATTTGGTTGTTCGTGTAGTTGTGACCTTTATCAAAGTAGTGATGCATTAGCATCGTGTCTCCCTATTAAAATGGTAATGTATTTATAGAGTTTTTTGGGAAGAAAAAAAAATAGTTATTGGCTTTTATTAAAAACATTTAGTTTTTTTTTTCTTTTTACAAATCTAGCCATTGGGTATTAAAAAAAATGCATTCACTCGCCATGAACCCACAAACGTCGACCACGAAACGCCAATGGTGCCACTGTTAACGTCGGGATCCCGACACGAAAAGAGTAATTGCTTATTTAACGGATCTCCACTTTTTTAACAGATCTCCTTGCTTGAATCCCGTTTCTTGAAATTGATTGCAACCTTTGGAATAGATCATCGGCTCTAATAGCCTCTTCATCACTCATTATCTTCTGCATGAACAATGTGGTTCTGCCATTGTCAAGTTAATCAAACAAGGGAGTCCTAAATAGCCATGAATGCATACTCGATGTTAAAATGTGACTTACTAACTTATTGTTGTATATATGGATGGACCTTCCACAAATCACTAATGGACAATTTTAAACGTGGCTTAATATCTCATAATTTTTAAGTTTTTAATCGCTTGTAAGTTGTAACTGATGGACACTTTCTTATAGAGAAGTTAGTTGATTCTAATAACTTAATTTCATCTTAATTGAATTTTTCTTTGTTTACAAGAAATTTTCGATATATGATTGGATTGTCTCAAAAAATAAAAATTTTTTAACCTTTTTTTGATTGTTATACTTTTCTGTAACCCAAGAATTTGTGCAAATGGGCCTTGTTAAATTTCTTTTTATTTCTAAAACATCCACTTTCTTATATAATCTAAATATCTATATGCAAAACCAATAAACCTTATATATTATTGACAAGCCATTTATGATAGAAGCTATGCAACTTTATATGTGAGGCAGAAAGTAGTGGAAACACCACCATAGCACACTGCATGCCATTGCACATGTTTAGCTTCACATTTTCTGCCCAGACCCCAAAGCCTGAACATATATGTGCATCAACCAGAACCTTGTCTATGATTACAGACCAAGCTTTTGATTCACCACCATGTTCTAAAGCCAGAGGGACAAGCTGGTCGGGTCCTACGGGTTAAGTAACATGTCGAAACAATATAAATTCTCATTAACTGCGTTGCCCCGTTAGCAATTTTATTGTCGCATTCGCATGTTTAATTTTTAACGTCTTTAAAACATGATGTTTTCTATACCTTTTTCTCTTTTTATTTTTTGATCATCTTTGTTTGCTTTAACAGCACGATTTACTCAAAGAAAGTTATAGGAATTACAATATAAAACTCTTGGGGTGACTTTAGACCCGTATTACATGTGCGTTTTTCGGGTGTCACCCATTTGCCATGTACCATTTTTAGCTAACTTTTTCAATCCGATGCATTTAAAATAAATTATTACATAAATGGGTAAACAGATGAGATTTTTTCATATTTAGGTTATCCAGCGAAAGCGAGTCTTTGATGTACAGTCCCTAAGCTATTTATTTAGGAGGTTCGAACCTGATATCTCTTGTGAAGACACCTAACCACTAAGTCACCTTGCTAACCACTAAGCCACCTTGCTGATAAAATACTACATGTATCTACCAATTCATCAGTTGATAATGAAAATTGTCACTGAAGTGCTTTAAAAGAAGTGGAGAATTTGATTTTCTGCCAACCAGATAATGGGTGATGATTCACAGTAGAATTACAAGAAATCCATATTTCTAAGATTCTTTCCTTTATGCAAAACATCATGCAAATTATTTTCCACGCTTCACATGTTTTTTGCCTGTCTGGGTAATTTTTCTTTGTAATTTAACAAATTTGTATATCTCGACTCAAGGAACATAAGATCCCAATCATCAATCTCGTAGGCTTAAGTTTAACCAAGTGATTATTATCACTATAAACGACTGAAGGTTTCAGAAAATATCGATGCAGCAGTTAATCCGCTTAGGATTGCACCTTCAACATTTGGGCTCACACAAAAGTCCCCACAGATGGCAAGTTTTTTTGTTCCGTCCCATATGCATTTTTCATCTCTTGCTATACTCGCCGCAGGAAAAGCACTTCCCCTGCATCAAATGAAGATAGCAATCATGTAATAATTCGTAAAGTGAGTATAAACATCTAAACGGAAGAGGAAGCATGTCCCAGGCAATTACAATGTTTTTTGAATCATCAAGATAGCATATAGCAAACTAGAATATACATAACCATACATACTACAGAGTAATTCTAACAGCTTCATATTTCTATATATAGCACGACGGAATCATCCTAAGCTCCATGTTTCTTTTCCAACAGTTTAAAAGACGAAGACACCATATGCATATTGACATTGCAATGTTTATGCCAAGTCTTTATTGTGCAGATGCTACACACAACTCGATATAATCCATAAAATGCCAGGGGAACACCATAACATACAGCAAGTTAAAACTACATGGAAATTGGGTATATAGCAGCAAGCAAAAAAATCATCATCCAGAAAGTGTTCGAATCAGACATATCAAGAAGAGTTCAACGCAATGATAGGCAGTCATAATGTAAACATAAATAAGAAAATGACATACCAAGATTTGAGTGGTTTGGTTACTTAATCCTACTTCACAAAAGAAAATCTCACTGGCAGGTTTCTAAACTACAAATATAAAGACACTCGATCCCTCAACAGTCATGACTACCGTCACAACTTTTTCCCCAACTAAGATCTCCTATCATCTCATAAGAGATCTCATCATTTCATGAGAGAAAACGTTGTACTCATATTCTTGTATTTCTTTAATACTACTGTTATGGGATTAATTTATGTCATATACTAACAAAACCTTCCTTGACTGTAATTTCCTAGAAATTCATCTATTTGAGAAGCTTAATCTTTCATGTTTTCCTTCTTCTCGTTCTTATTTCCACGATGTCCTTCCTCGAAAAAATCTCCAACCAAATGACCTATATCCTTCACATCGTCCTCCCTTGAAAAATCAGTATATCTCTTTTTAAACCTTCTATTCTACCTTCCGATATAACATATCATCGCGAACGAGAAATAAACCTAACCACTTGTCCACTCCTTATTTGACTGAACAGTGAACACTAACAATTAGAATAAATAAATACAACGAACAAACTAACCAAATACCAACTGAATATGAGATTCGGCAGAATGTTTGACACTAATACATTAGCAAAGCAACCGCATAAAGAACGTTTTCAAGCCACCATAAGTTAACTTAATCTGGGAAATATGCCAAGCACATCAGAGGAGACTGTCACACTAACCATCGATGGGCTCTCTTGAAAAAAGGTACAGAGACATCAAGTCCGGTCCTCTGAAATTCTTGAAATAGTTCCTCAGCAATTTCTGATAGTGCTTCATTTGAAGGTTTCTGAAGTCCAGCTCGAGCAATTATACCTTCTGCATACTGCTCTGTTGAATGCAATACCCATCGTTCACTGTGGCAATAAAGAAGCAAACAAACATAGTACATAAAGAAATGATAAAACACAATTATATATCTCGCTCTAAAAGACTGCAAAAAAAAAGACACAAAAAAACGAAGACCTGGATGTGGAACGTCCTGGCTTACTGCTCTCGCAGAATGCCCTGCTAAGTACATCTGAATTTTCAAATGAGAAGCCGCTAACAGGTATCTGAAGCAGGAATACAAAAGAAACTAATAATAACGGAAGCAAAATATTAAGTAAGCTTGAAATTAACAGCTTATAAACTAAAACGTGAGATTTGCTATAACAGAAAATTATAATCGACTGGATATCTCAGAAACATACAATGAATATCTTACCGAAGACAAAGGATTTTCAAATGCTAGCATAAGAGCAAAACATGGTCTTACAGGAACTTCTTTAATCAGGTTAGCCAGCCCGGGAATCAGATTCAGGTCTATAATTGAACAGTGAAAAAGTAGTAGGTTATGATATAGCATGTGATAGTTTCAAAGTGGATACACACATAAACATGTCAAGAAAACACTGACAAAATGAAAAAAAAGTAAAAGATAAAACCCAGCACATATGAGATAGAAACAAATTTACACTAGTATTTGATTGATCTTGAACCCAACAAGATAACAAAGAAAATGAAAACGTAAAGAAGGTGTTAATCAAAAGATCAAGATAATGCAAATAACTATGTTAAAGAAAAAAAATTCCAAACAATATCCAGCATAGATAAATTCACAAAAATATATGAGTGAATTGAAAATTTATATTAATTGGTTACTAGGAAAAGAAGGGGAAATTATACAAAGAGCAGAAAGGGAGCTCATTTATGAAATTGCGGAAACAATTTGTGTTCCCTCAATGATAAGAAAGCTAGTTTGTTCAGACGAGCACAAGTAATGCAAAACCTTTCTTAATATGACATCATGTTTATACTTTATATATCCTCACCTTTTTCTGAAACGGTCAAATCAACTACTAGTAAACTGAAACTGTGACTAGGTTTGAACCCCCAACCTTGATACTACAAAGTGCTGCTGGTACCGATGGGCTAGAAGCCCACTGGTGATTACACATCCTCACTATTTGATGGTCTGCAAACTTGTTCCTATCCTTTGTGACTTAGGAGCACAATAAAGTAGAGCAGTGTGCTTCTTAGAGGTTTTACACTTTTATACAATCAAACAACTGGCCATTAAGTCACATTATTATGTTAATTGGTTTAAATTCAAGGGAATTAAAACATTTGTATAACAGCTGAATCAACTAAAAATAGGGATATAAATGATTTTCGAAAGGAAAAAAAATAGATATATAAATACTCTGCAGAAGTCATACCAAGAGGAGGCGGTTTCCCAGTCCTTTGTGTAAACCTTTGCGAGAATGTACTTTTGTCTGATGTCACCACCCCATTGAACTGGCCAAGATCTTGTCCATTGGAATCTTTTAAGGACCATGAATCATTATTCTGTAACCATTCCAAACTCCCAACCGTGACCCCAAACTTACTTTCAATACCTGATCAAGTGAGCAAGTGAGACATCATTCTAGGCGTCCACGACTCGATAATACAATTTAGGAAAATATTTCAGTACCAGCCTACCATGATCTTGGCATAGAGCTCTGCATATAGAATTCATTCCGGGGATGCCCACATATTTCTTGTTTAATCCTTCCTAAAACAAATAGTAATTCGGTAAAAATAGTCCTCAAACAAGCGCATAGTAACACGATCAACATCTAGATATTCATGTAAGATTTCTTGTTTATTCAATAAATATTATGACAATACGCACCATGGTTAAGTATTATATAATGCTAAACAAAATCCAATATAACTTTATGCACATTACTTATAACAATAGATATGCATATAAGATTTGATCTTGATTAGTTAATTCAATCAATCTATGAACATGTCAACATAAAAATAAAGGGCAAATCGTCATGTGCAAATAACAGTATTATAATATCGGTTAAAGTTTTCTCCACCTTTAAATGCATGTATAATAGATATGGATAATAGTAGATTTTGGCACATTATTCTTATAAGCATGTGGATGTATATAAATACAAAAGAATAATTCAGACAAGCATCATGATCCATATAATACTTCAAGCTGCACCAGCTAATCTACTAATTTAAAAACTAAAATCAGTACTTCAAAACTCTAATCACCAAGGTCGCCAAGTTGTAATATTAAATTATGATTGACAAAAATAAGTAAACCTTTTCAAAGTCGACAAATCTTTTAGTAATGAAATCAAATGACCCGAAATTCTGTTTCCACTCAGCAACAAAACCTCTTGCTTCCCAACCTCTTATCATCTCCTCCACATCAGCGTTAGTTGTCGAAAAATAAGGTGCTCCATGGTCAAAATACAATTCTCTCCCATCTTCAGCAATTTCTCTACAAATTACGCAGAGTCAAATTTTGAAATGACAGGTCTGCAATACGTAGGTGTATTATATACTATATTTTTTGTTAGACTTAACTAAAATGGCTTTTGACTTTCGATCAGTTTTGTTGTAACCTTTTTATATATATGAAAGGGGAAATGATCTGCACTTCTAGCAGTTTCTCAAAGAGTGTTTGTTATTGGCTATCTGTTGTAAAATATGCACAAAAACACTTAAATAAGCAACCCCAATTCCCAAACACCCCCTAATAGAACAATATGCTGGGATGAAATTAAAAGGGGTTACATAAATACAACAAAGATACCTTCTTCGAGACATACGACCGCCGGGGCCTCGACCGGATTCAAAGATAGTGACCGAGAAGCCATTTTTGGCTAAAGTGAAAGCGCATACAGCTCCTGAAACTGAATCCACATTTTACAAATGGATTGTATTAGATCAAGCTAAGAGATAGCTAGATAGATACATACATACAGACAATATGCATATATGTATGATATATAAAAAAGAATAAGTGAAAGATGGTTAGTTTGTAATTACTTCCGGTACCGATCACGGCGACCTTGGTAGCAATGGGGTTCATTGTGTAACTGTTAACGATTTCACCCGCCAATTGCCCCCATCATATCATATCATATCATATCATATCTTATATGTTACTTACAATATTTTATTATTTTATTTATTTCTAATTGTCTTTTGTAATATTAAATTTTAGAGAAATCAGTTGTTAGGTGCAGCTTCCTCGTAACTTTTTTTAAAGAAGGGATATATTGGGCCCATTTAACCGAATCCTTGATAAAAAATAAAAAAAAATAGCTGCAGCAGCACCTAACTAGATGCTACAACAACATCGATGTCATCTCCTTAAATTAAATATAAATAGTTTATTTTGATGTGTTTATTTTTTTTGTTTATATTTATTTTTATAAAGGTTATTATATATTTTGTAGCAAGATAAGAAAAATAAAAAGTACAGGTTCTTAAAACATGGAACATTTTTGAAGAAGTTGAATCAACTTAAACATATTGAAATTGAAACTTCACTCAAGTTACAATGATATTGTATTCAAAAGAAGCAAATGGTGTAATTGGCGAGTAAAATAAAACAGAAATGTTTTGATTATATAAGGTAATGTATCGTGTATGTTCACTCATATCTTGTTAATGGAAAATTGGTTATCGTTGATATTGTCTAATATGTTGTAATGAACTAGACAAATGGTGGTACATCGGCGTGATGGTGGCGGCGTTGGGTATTGGTGGTGGCGGCAGCGGCGAATAGTGTAGGTTATTGATGTAAAAGAGGTAGTATAATTATTTAAATAATTAAGGAATAAATGTTGTAAATTAATTTCATTAAATGTATTTAATCGGCTCATGGATAGCGTTAATTATATTAATAAGAGCATTTTGATATTTCAAAGAATGAAAGTTTAAAGATGAGATGAGACATTTGCTTTAATAAAGAGTAATGAAGATAGATTAAATAGTCTATTATGATAGAATATAAAAAAAAAAAACATGTTTATTACTCCATGCAATTTAAAAAAAAAAAATTTTAAAAAACTTTTTAAGTGTGTTCTCCTCCTATTTTTGTGTTCGACCCTTGTTTTATTGAGAAGATAACAAATTCCTTCAATTTACTTTTACTATATCCAAATAACAACATGTGTTCATTTCAAGTTTGATTAATTATACATACTTCATAAAGGTTATTCACAAAATTTAAAAAACGAGGCAATTCTAAAAATGGTTGATTATCTCATCACTACAGTACTACATATAATATCAATCATTTTCGGGTCATATCCATGAGGAAAATCAGTTGTTATCCACCATTCACACCCCATGGTATATATAAACCCACGATCCAATCCAATAGGTTATTAAATACAGACATTAACGACACATAATGCGTCTTCTTAATATGATAAAAGTGGGGTTAGAATAAGTGATAGGACACACAAAAATTTATTCATAAAGGACCCTACAAGAGTTCCTAAGACTAAAGGGAATGGGGGCGTGTCCTCCTAACTTCCCTCCAACGTTTTGCACTTTTTTACCTAGTACCGTTCCAAAATTAACGTAGATGCCCTCTTCCTTTTATAAATATAATAATAATACTACACACACATAATATAAATAATAATATAAATTTAAATAAAAAAAAAAAGAAAAGCCAAAAAAGCTGACAGGAGGGGCGTGCCAGCCTTCCCCACTCCTGCCAGCCTAAGAAAATTCATTTTTAATGATATAGACCGAAATATACGAGGTTTTCTGTTTAGATTATCCGAAAAAGCAGGGCCGGCGTAATAGTTGTATTGGGTTAGACACATACCTAAGGCCCTCTAACTATTAGAGCCCCCAAAATTTTAATACATTAGGCTTGGAGTATACTGATTTTTTTTAAAGCTTAATAATTAATTCATAGTTAGGCACCTAGAAACAAAACATCCGTTCCTTCTTATCTAACAAAACATCAGCTTCCTTCTATCTATGTGAACATGAACCGCTTATCTAACAAATTAAGCATATATATGTTTCTTTGCTTTCCTTTCACAGTGAAGATATATTAGTATGTAACCAGATACATAAGATTATGAGCTATTTTTTTTTTATTATTTTAATTTGTATGCTAATAAATAGGCCCCTAAAATTGATCTCACCTAAGGCCCCCAAAGAGCTTTAGCCGACACTGCGAAAAAGATGTGTCTTTGATTTAGATGTACACGATCTAACCAAATTATTCCCGTGATCTTTTCCTAGTCTTTTCTTTGGCCATCCCAATATCTTAGCTAGTGAAGTTTGACTATGGGACCTCTTATAAGGACATTAAAATTTCTAATTATTAGGTCACCTTGATGCCTTGATGGTGGTTGACTTTCACAAAGTAGTAATAACAGCCAGACTAGATAGACTTTCGGGGGCAAACAACTAGCCGAATAGATAAACATGTAATACAAATTTGACTACTCACTTCGTCCTAATTTTGTAGTCGACAAACACAAAAAAAGAAGATAGATGCAATAAATAAAAGGGGAAAGGTTATGTAAAGCATGCAGTACCTGTCTCTTATACAC
>JAOEHQ010048268.1:0-10305 GCA_025447715.1 Asclepias incarnata | reverse complement strand
TATTAATAAATAAATTATATATTTTAGATACCATTTATTTATAATTTATAAAAAAATCAAAAAGTGATTTTAAAAAATCAATCTTTTAATCTAAACCATAGATCCATTAAAAAAAAACTAATCGAACGGCTATACTTTAACATGATAATGTAATAAGGTTTCTCTTTTATTATATACAGATATTCTCAACTTTTTTTTAATATTATTTTTCGACCCTCGACTTTCTTATTCCAATTCCAAACATCAAAATTAAAATAAAATAAAATAAAAAAACCCTTAATCCTGCGTAAAGCCCAGAAAGAAAGAAATTACTACGAGTACTACTGTGACAATTTGAAGGACTTTTTTCATTTTTAAGGTTAGTTTTACCAGATTATTATTAAAATTATTATTATTTTCTCTTTAATTTAATTTCAAGTTTGAGATCCTATGTAGGAAATTTAGAACCCCAAAATTACTTGCAAATTTTATTAGGAGTTTGCTAAACATAGCTAACGCACTAAAAGGTTGTATGGGTATGTTTAAAAATATCCATTTTTTTTATATTGTGTTGGTTGAAGTAAAATTTAAGTTACGATGGAAAACTTGTATGCAGATTTACATTGCAGTAGAATTTAGATAATGGGTTTGCCGAAATTTACTCGCCCGAAGCATGAAGAGTTAAGTTGTAATCTTTATGTAGCTAATTGTGGTCCGGGTGTTGGACTTAGTTTAGATTCTATTGCATCAGCATTTAGCTTGTTCGGAACAGTTAAAGGAGTGTATCCTGCAGACGATAGTGGTTGTCGTGTTATTGTTTCGTACAATGACGAGAGTTCTGCGCAAGCAGCACTTATGGCATTGGACAGGAAACCATGTCCTGATCTTGGAGGTCGGTCTTTGCATATTCGATTTTCAGTGCATCGGCCAATGGGTCAGGTATTAATAATTAGCGTACCATTACAGATGCTCAAAGTTGCAAACTTTATGTGTGTCTTTACTCTTTGAAGTTGAAACTAAATCCAAAATATGTATAGATTTTTTTAAGCCTTAAATTAGATTGAAAAAACGATATAAAATACACTTTACTAGAGTTTTAATGTGTATGGTCCGTTTGCCTATATAAATCTTCATCCTTACCCATTTGATAAGTGAATAAATTTAATCACCTTAGATTTGCATATTCTTTGGCAAAAAGATGGTAACTTGGTGCCACCAACGTACATACTGCGGTGTCTCCTAGAAGGAAAAAAAAAATCTGGGAAGTTTGGTAGTTGCCATAACAGAGGGGCCTTGTATTTCATCTATCTATAATTCATGGTTGTTGAACTATGTGTAGAGGTGACAAAATGGATGGGTTGGGGTGCTCACTCAGGGGTCAAATCAGGACCGGGTCAAAACTGATTAATGATTATAGAAACTATACCATTACAATAATTATCCGACATTTTGAGAAAATAATTTAGAAGTCTGTATGCATTATAAACACACTTTTAGGGAATTGTCGACCCATTTGACCTGTTCCATTTTTAGATAAGCTTTCCTTGCTATAATCATTTGACCCGTCAAATGCAAATGGACCCACTCATATCTTAGTGGTTGAAATAGCGACCTATACACGTATGTGAATGAAAATGAGATTCTTGTTCGTGTACTTTATGTAGAAGCCAACTCTCTTGCAGATGATAAAGCTTGTGAATTGGAGCTAGCTATTTTGTTGATGTCTATCTTACATGGTCTCTTTCATTGACAGGTGAAAGCTACTGATTCAGTTCAGGTGTCTTTAGAAGCATCAGAATTGAATATTCCGGGTATCTACTTGATCCGTGACTTTGTTTCAGCTCAAGAAGAGGAGGTGAGGGATCTCTTCTTTGTATATATACCAGCTAAGAGGTGTCAAAATGGACAATTGGGTTAAGAGTAAAATATGAGTATTTTATTTGTATGGTGGGGTCAGGCTGACCCGAAACAGTTTTTTTCAAAATACTATTCCGTAATGAATAAGTAGTGTGTCATATGACTAAAATACTAAATTATCTTTATAATCATCTAATTTATGATTACAATGATCTATGACATTTTATGGAGTAACAATACACCTTGGGCAAAACCAACTCCTTATCAGCTATTCCTTTTACGGTTTTACCTGTTAATCGACCTAATTAATATGTAAATGGTTCGAAATTTCCCACCTTATGCAAGCCCTTGATTCTTACCTGCCTTGGCTGTCTCAAAAAACAAGATACTGCATCCTGAACAGGTTTTGGCTTCTTGTATGTATAAAGTGTTTTTTTTTCCTCCTCTTTCTACATTTTCAGCAACTGCTTGCTGCAGTTGATGTGAGGCTTTGGCATAGTCTTGCAAAGAGAAGAGTTCAACACTATGGTTACGAATTTTGCTATGATGTAAGTTCTTGACGGCCCAATCTAATTCCAGATTTTGGATCTTAAACAAAAGTTTATTGGATGATCTTCATTCTGCTTAAAAGTTATCATCTGTCTAATTTTCTCTCATCACTTACCAAATGTACACGAGTAACCTGAATGTTGCAATTTAAAACATTGAGTTAAATGCTAGCATATTTTAGGCAATGCACCCTTTTTACTCACTTTAACAACATATTTTAGTTTTCATCCATCTAAGACATAATAGTAACATACTTCTGAATTCCGCCCCATTGGGGCTAATTTACGTATTTTAATTGTTTCATTGTATCACTGTTTGATGGTTAAACCACTTGTAATGTCTCTGCCTTATCAAAACGGACAGAAATAACGTATATTGCTATTTTGTTACAAAAAATATGCATTGCCTACAAAGGCAATTCCCCTGTAGTACATTGGTATTGTGTGCATCTGCTGTTTCTAAACAACATCATGACATTTTTAATTTACTTTTGTATTGTTATTATTGGTAATGTTACTATATTTTCTTTTTAGTTATTGTGCTATGAGGATATACAGGCATACAGCTATTACAATTTTATGAACTAAACAATATATGGGTGATATTTCTTTGGTTGATTCTTAGATTGCTGATAGAAAGTGGAAATATTGAGAACTACGTATTAAATAACAATTTTTAACTTTTCCGGTGCAGATAAGAAATGTTAACACACAACAGCAACTGGGTGAACTTCCATCATTTGTTTCCTGTGTACTTGAAAAAATCCCTGTGTTTAAGAAGCTTGATGATGCCACAGATGTATCACTAGACCAGCTGACCGTAGGTTTTATCAGTAATCTTATTAATCTGATGACTAGTAATTTTCAGTTATTTGTGTGAAATATGATTACAAAATTTATATAATTTTCATAAAAACTTGAATTTATTGAATAATCTAATCTAAAAGGTTTTATACTTTTATGCATTATGAATATACTTTGGAGGAGTTTCAACCCGTTTCCTTCTTAGCTAGTAATTTTTTATTATTAGAGCTTTTTGACTGTTAGAAACAAAACATAACCCACATCGACTTTCTCATAAGTATATGAGTATAAATTGCCATCTTTAATCTCTAATATTATGTATAATCATTGTTATTATTATTATTATTATATGGTACAGGTTAATGAATACCCAGCAGGTGTAGGGTTATCCCCGCATATAGATACCCATTCAGCATTTGAAGGCTCAATTTACAGCCTTTCATTATCGGGACCTTGCATTATGGAGTTTCGACGGTACTCAGACTTGGATGGTGATAGAGATTTAGAAAGTTGTGATAAAAGCTCAAGTTTTATAAGGAAAGCCATTTATCTTCCTCCTCGATCAATGCTCTTGCTTTCTGGAGAAGGAAGATATGCTTGGCAACATTATATTCCACACCATAAGGTATTGTAAGCTTTCACTTCATATTTGCATATTCTTGTATAACTATTGGGTCATGAGATATTTAATTTTCTTGTCCAATTGACAATCATTGTTGTTTGATGCACTGAATTTGTTTGGTAGGTTGATATGGTGAAGGACACCGTGATTAGAAGGGGTTCGAGAAGAGTATCTTTCACATTTCGCAAGGTATGTCAACTATAAACCTCTGCTGCATACTGCCGTTAAAAAAAAACCTCTGCTGCATTAGCTACTTAGATCATGTCGTTAGCTTGTACCATTAAGAAACCAATTAAATTGTAGAAGGTTAGAAGCGGCAATTTTGACCCATACATGCATAATGAGTATTAGGGTTGTAATATATCTCAAACAAGTCAAACCGAAAACTTTATCTTAAAGGGAAACAGGTCAAACGGGACAGAAATATAGAAAGTCACCTAAAGTCCACTGCAATAAAATCTTTTAAATTGCTATATGTGAATTTTAGAGTATTATTATGGTAGCTTCTAATCATAATTAATGCATTACTTATTTATAAATTCTTTCTGTAAATGGACCAAAAAAAAGAGATTTGCATCAACCAAACTGCGCCTGGGGTTAACCATACTAAGAATGACTCGATACCCAACCTGCCCACAAACATATAGCAGGTCATCTACTTTAAGTTAGACCGTATTTACACCACTCTTTTTGTGAAGAACGGGACCATGTTGTACAGCTTTGGAAACCAAGAAGACTCGTCCACTATCTGAAAATTCTTGTTATTATAGCAGAAGTGATGTAAAAAATCTGATAATTTCACATGTTTCTGTAGGTCAGAAAAGGACCATGCGAATGCGATTACCCTCAATTCTGTGATTCGCAAAGATAAAAGTAAAGCAAGTGATGGGTTCTCATTCAAACGGGTCATTGAGTGAATGATCAATACATGTTGAGCTTTGTGCAAGGCGGTCTTCATTTCTATATTTGTAAAGGTTCTGATGTTGACATTACTTGGGTGCTAGCATCAGAACTTGGGCTCTAAATGAGCCCAAGTTTTTGTAAAACGAATTATACAAGCATTGAAAATGAAGATGATGCATCGATGCCAATTTTGGTGCACACTGTTTTCTTATGTTGTGTAGGGGACTCCAAAACTTTGCCATATAAGTTGTGCTTGAATTTGACTCTAGATCGATTGAGTTGAACCTTATCAAGCATGATATGCTAACATGATAATTTCAAAGCTTGAACATTTTACATGTATAATTGTAGATGCTAATTTACGAAGATAATGTGGCCTCTTATATCAAACAGTGATGGAGTCTTCAACCTTTTGGTTTACAACAATACAATCATTTGATTGACCACATATCAAACTCACACACTTAATCAAACCTCTATTTCCAACGTTAAACTTAAGAATAGCAGAGTTTAACCACCAAACAAACCTTAGGTTTACTTTAACAAAACACTATTCACAAGGAGTTCAATTTATCGAGTACCTAAACACAGTTTATGAATGATTTAGCTTTTCTATTTAACGCTAATTGGCTTCTATAGCAAACAAAATCAATTCACAACAATTATGGAGGATACGTTTGTTTCTTGCATTAAGATCGACTTTGTTTTCTAACATGATTTGTTGTACTAAAGAAAACAAATATCTATGTTTTAGTACTTCAAACCCACTTCACATACTCAAGCCACTCAAGCAAGAAACATAATTCAAGGCTTTTTATTCAACAAAAACAGAACCCAAACGCTAACAATAAGATGAACATTAACATAAAGTTAACACAATAGTCATTGGTAACATGTTTGGCTGTAAAAAGAACAGCAATAGAATATAAGTAATGATGATAACAACCTTTTACAGTTAAATCATACTTTCTTCATTCCGCCTTTGCATCAACAGAGCAGCAACCACCACCATGCTGGTGGTGATGATGTTGGTGTTGGTGCTGATGTTTTCCCTTCAACTGTTTCCTCATATCATACGCATCCTCTCCATCTGCATAATACTTTGCCTCTATGTCATGGATCTTGTATCCCAATGTCTCGGTGTACAAATGGAATGCTGCACGATTACTCTTCCTCACATGCAGTGACACATACTCGGCACCAAACACCTAGCATTTTTTATTTCCAAAGTAAAATCTGATTATTACTCTTGTATTGTAAACTCGAATATGGTAGTTGTAAAAAAAAGAAGCATAAACTGTATTTCCTAAAGTCCCTTGACAAATTAAAATAAAGAAAATTGTGCATTTAGAAGATCAATACATATTTAATCTTAGAGGTAGCAATTTCGACCCATTACTTATAAATGGTTCGATTTGGATTGCCCTATCTCTAACAGGGTCAAATAGGTGAAGCAAAAGTGTATATATATGAAAAATAAAATGACCCAAACAGATCAAAGTCACCCAAAGTGCAACTTAAATGCATACACATATACAACCTTCTAAACAGACTCTTTAAAAAGCTTAATTAGATATTGAATTATTATTGCATAAACCTGGAAGACCATTTGACAATCACATATAGAAACAAGCGTATTTTTTTCCTCATGGTTACAAGCCTAAGGCAAAGGTAGCTTTAAACAGCAGGTGTTTGTGTTTGAGGCATAGCAATTAACATGATTCCAGAGAAAGTAAGTTCAAGTCAAACATGATTCGATATTATCAAGAAGGTGACTGAGGTACTTCCTATATGTTTATTGAGTTTTAATGAATCCGAAAAGCAGTTTTGAGTGTTCGGATATAAGCAAACTGCTTATGATTTCTTTACTTTAGCTCTTAAAGCTTTAAATAAGCAGAATTGCCCAACACTCAAAAAGCTTCTTAGCTGCTTATTATGTTTCATTACAGCAGAAGCAAATCCACAGTTCCACACACTATCTCCACTCTCAAGTATTGTGTTTCGTGAAGGCTAATTATAAACTTCTGTTTGCTTCAGAATGTACACAGCAACTACACTCAAGGGTCACACCAAAACCAAACTTAACAGACGCTTTCCTATGGAATCAGTTACCAGTTAGTACCAATAAAAATAAATATATGTGTGTATGGAGAGCTTTTCATGCTCGACTCCCCACAAGGATGAATCTGAATAAAAAGGGATCATTGTGGCCCCTCTTGCCTGAGTGTTATGCAACAAAGAAATGGAGAACTTGCATCATATCTTAATGAAATGCACATGCACTTGCACTGAAACCATATGGAATAAAGTGTGAAGCTGGCGGGGTATACATATACGGTCAGGTATGTACTTAACAGAGATCATACAGGTTAGAGTAGGGGACAACAATACAAATGGATGAGCAAGATTATAAATGGCGTATCTTTCACAACCATATATTTGCAAAGGATAAAGAGAAAGAAACAATTTGCCAAGAGGATATTTTCCCACTTGTACAAAGATCATCGCTAATCTGGATGAAGAACCGAAGTAAACGAAAGGTGAACTGGAATGACTGGGTATTAAACCCAAGAAGCTTCGACCCAGGTTAATACCTTTCTCTTTTGTTTCTCATGTCAGCTTGTTAACAGTATTCAAATATTTGGCCCAACAGTGGGAACTTTCAAGTACATATGATATTGGACCCTATTTGAAAATGCAACGAACTTTTAGCCTTAAAAAAAAACAACTTTAACAAGCAATCACAAATATGGCAATGCTTGTTGGGGTTCGGGTTGCCATCACCCAACCTGAACACGGCCCATTTAGTTAATCAACTTGAAAAGCTTAGCCCTGTCCCAATCACGCTTAACTCATGTAACCCAGACACGACCCATGTAAACCCATTTATTTGAACGGCCAACAGGTCAAAGGGGTTGTGAACTATATAAACATGTTATGGGGTCAAAAAAGTTCAACTTTTTTTATTCTATATTATTTGGTTAACAAGTCGACCCCGTCTATCCACAACACAACACAACCCGAACACTAAAGGTTTATTTAAAAGGTTAGTCAGATCGACCCTAAAACACTAAAGGTTTATTTAAAACGTCTACGACCCGACCCTAATCCGTTTACTTTCATCAGCATAACATTCCCAAAACACCCACTAATTATTATATCTCAAAAATCTACAAAGACAAACAATAACAACTATCCTTAAATTCAAAAACTTTATTAAAAAAAGCATAAAAAAACATAAACTTGATATTAAAAAAGACCTGTTCCATGGCATGTTGAGCAGCAGTCATGAGCTTAGTAGCAAGACCCAACTTCCGATGAGTGCGGAGAACAGCGAGCGACGTGATATGGCCGTGACACTCGGTGGTTTCTTCTTCCATTTTAGCAAGAACATAACCGACAATCTTGCCGCCGTAATCTTCGGCGACATAAAGAAGGTGGGGCCAAGACAATATGTGATAGAAATAGTATTTCATTTGGTAGTTTTCAGGGAGGCAGAAAAGATTACATGTTTGCATTGCTAGCAGGTCGTCCATCGTTGCTTTTCTTATGCAAACCATTGTTGTTTCTGTGTGTGTGTGTGTGTGTGTGTGTTGTGTTTAAGGTTTTTCGTTTGGTTTCTGAAGATAAAGAGGGGTTAGGGTTAGGGATTTTGTTTGGAATTAGAAAGAAAAAAAAAAAAAAAAGGGGGGGGGGAAGGACTAAAAATATAAATTAATAATATATATTTTTAAAACAACTGTTATGTTTACAAACTAATTACAAACAAAATTTTACAAACTGATGTGTCAAATTAGGTGGACCAATTACATTTAAAACCATTTTCTCTTTCTTCACTATCTCTTTTTATTTCATTGGTGACAAATGTATTTGTAGAAATTTGTTTGTAATTAATTTTATCAACATAACATTGCTCTATTTTTAATTATGTAATAGTTAGAAAAAGACTTTATTTTCTTTGGGAGGTAACTTTATATTTACATTTACAGTTTCAACAGTTTGTGAAATTTATAAAATAAACTAGCCTTTGTAAATAATATTCATTAATGGTATTCAATGTTTTTTATGGTGATTGTTTCATATGCTTTAATGATCGAGAAATACCGTAATTTGTTATATTTATTTTTTTGAAATTTTTTCAATAGATTATACAATAATATTAATATATATTTTTTAAAATAATCTAACGTATAATTAGTTTATAATACTTTATGTATGTTTTTAATTACAAAAAAATTCATTTATTTTTTGTAAAACATATTTGTGATTTTCATAATTATAATTTAAAATATATAAGTTAAAATAAATTAAATGAGTTAATTGTAAAAATTAAAAGTTTGACTAAATATATAAAGTAAGTGTTAATTAAGATTTAAGCTGTAAGGTATATAAGTCATTTTGCATAATTAAAATTAAGTTTGTCAATCTTTATAAAGGACTAGAAGTGTGTCCGTACAATGCACAACATATTTAGCAAGGACACATGGCTAAAAGGTTGAATATGACGACGTTCGTGATAGTTAATAGAGAGAGTTATAGGGGTATTATGTTACAAAGTTTTTTTTTTTTTTTTACATTACCATTTATTGTTATGTTGACTTTTTAATTTATAATAATATATTAAAATTTTGTTTTAATTAATTAATTTTGTTTTGACTAATTACTATTGAATTAAGTTTTATTAGAGTATTAAATGCAAGAGTAATTGATACATAAGTATTTTAAATCAGTTTTATGGCAAGTGTTAATACACATTTTTTTTTTCAACTATAACTTTTATAAACACTACACCCCCGAATACGGCGGGTGGTGGTCAAAACAACAAAAACAATTTACAAGAAGTTAAAATTACACCAATCTTTCCATGTTATACTATTTTTTTTCCCTCTATTTCTATACCAAATGTATCCCAAAGATTTTGTTCCATGAATAACCTCCTCTTTCTTCGCTCTTGAGTTCAAAAATCTATACTCGTTCCTTGTTTTCCAAATTAACCAACAAACAATGATAACAATGCCTTTGATAATTTTCCCATGCTTTCTGTCCATGCCCACATTTTCATGAATATGCACCAGGTCATTAATTTCAAAGATGAAAAATCTTGGAGCCTTTACCCAAGTTGCAATCTCAGACCATATAGCAGTAGCAAAATCACAGTCACATAACAAATGCTTAATCGATTCCTGTCCCGTGTCGCATAGCCCACAACTCACATTAACCGGCCCACAATTCCTAGCCCGAAGTGCCGTTATTACACATCTAAATTAAGATGTGAAACCTTTCACATGTATATATTTTTTGTATTTCTAGATCATGTATTTTTTGACACTGGTATTTTGTCAGTGTTCTTGTTAATATATAGAAATATACTTCTTGCCGTTCAAAAAAAAAAAAAAATGTTTATTTTATAAATATATTTTTAAAAATTAACATGTATAGATGTAACACCCATATTTATAAAAATGCGGATTTCAAATTTTTTTAAACTTTAAACAAAGTTTCGTCAACAAAATGTGGAAGCGACTTTTAATTTCACAAATTGATTCCTACCGGAATCAATAAAACATATTTAACGTCTCAAAAGGTGTTACT
>JAOEHQ010048267.1:0-21273 GCA_025447715.1 Asclepias incarnata | reverse complement strand
TTGTAACAATCAGCGTTCTTCTCCACCATCACCGCTCTAACAGCTACACACTATTTTCTTTCCATGGCTCCTTGCTGATTTCTTTTAACTTTGTAATATCAGCCTCTTCCTCTTCTCTTCTAGCCTCTTCTCTTTTATTCAACTGATCTTCATCCACCCCAAAACTCGTTACCGTGGAAGTCGAAACCCTAAAGGCCGGCGCCGTAGTTGAAGTCAATTGTGGCTTGGTCGGCTCTGAGGTCGGCAGAGTCGGCCCTGGCTGTGATACTGGCGGCTTTAACAAATTCAGAATTTCAGCAAAACGCTTCTCGGTCATCTCCTGGCCTTGCTTCAGTTTCTGAGTCATATCAGCACGTATACTGATTAAGGCCTGTTCGATGCGATCTAATCGAGCATTCGTAGCTGCTTGATATTGCTGGAAATCTGAATCCAGATCCACAACTTTGTGAGATCCCATGATGCAACACAATACCCACAGGTGGCAAAATCAATGGCTCTGATACCAATTGATTCAGTAATATTGGCTACAGAATGAATAATCTCAGCAAAAAACACACACAATGAACACAAACATAGCCGAAGGAAGTCGGATGTTACTTTGATAGTCTGGTTTCGAGCACCAGAAGCTCCAACAAGTATGAAAATAGAAAAGGACGATTAATCAATCCACACACCTAAAAATCGGTGAACAAGTCATTACTATAAATAAAAACTAAATATTAAAAATCGACACTTTGCACCCTTAACCTTTGGTTCGTATCAATGGGTGGGGTGTGTCTAAATGGGTTGGGACAAAAACAAGCTGGTTCACTCGAAAAGGTTTTCCTTTAAATTTAGATATTATCAACGAATAAGTTAATGACTTGAGCACGATTTAAATAACATTAATGTTTCAACATCAATTTAGATCTGACTAGAGCAGTTTATGTTGTATGCATTGACAATTCACTTCAGAGCTTTCAACTTGTTTGACCAGTTCACTCTCTTTCCTTTTTTGCTTATTCTTATGCGACTAATTTGACGTGCTTTAGTTTTAAAGTAACCCAAGCCGACTCATTTATAAGATGTTGGTCGAACAGTTGATTAATTGCATAAAAGTTTTGACCTCTACATCCAACAGTTGATTAAGACTTTATTGCTAAAAATTTAATGCTTTTTTTTAAATTCCTGTTGTCATTGGAGTTTTAAAATCCTCATAAAAGGTTCTGAACGTGATTATTAGCATTTTGGTGTACATATTTATGGGAAGAAGTGGTTGCATTTGCTGAGGTGGAATTTATTTTTTTTCCCGTAGACGTGAGTTAAATTTTCACCGCCACCAAGGTTGCCTAGTGGCAAGGGAAGGTCGCCTAGTGGCCAGGAGACCTGATGTCCTAAGAGGTCTTAGTTTCTCATGGCCAGATAAGGGGTTAGGAAATGGCTTCGGGGATACCCAAGTTTGGCCGCATACATTTTAGTCAAAGACTTGCCCTCCTTGGGTAACTGAACAAGGAAAACCTCATCCATTTTTTACTGTTTACATGAGTTAATTAAGAGTGTTTATTTTTTGACTTAATAAACAAAAATAACCGTCAATTACCTATTTATTACTTAATCAATACAAAAATTATTTATCCATTCAACCAATTAATCCACTTAGCACTTAATGGCCAAAAAAAATAAACTGGCCTTATTCAAACTTCCCTACTTATATTATTACCTTATTAGTTACCGATTTAATTTATTATAACTTATATATTATAATTCTTAATTATGAAATCATATTTTAAAAAGTTATTGATAAGAATTAAATGTACTTTTTACGGTAATTATAATACACATAAAAAACAAAATAGGTTATTCATAATATATGTTTTTGTTAATGAATTCATTTATTAATACTTTTAATTCATTGGAACATTTTTTATTTTGAAAAAGATACACACATGTATCATGTTATCTTCTATACTATTAAACCACCTATCAAGCTGCGACAACCACTAATAAAAATTATTGAACACCACCAACAAAAAATATCTAATCCCGTTGCATTGCCCGGGTACTATGCTAGTCCTTATATATCAATCCTTGGAAGGTTTTGTTTAAATGAATAGTAAAAAAGGGTACTTTAGTCCTTTCTTATAAGCAATAGCTAAAACACATTTTAATTTTCTTTTAAATTGTGTAATATTTTATTTATTTTAATTTAATAACAAACATCATATGATTACCTCTATTATTTTATTATGTCTTTGACTTTACTTGGCTATATTTTAGTAACAATCCCTTCATTATTCCTTTATGTTTCATCCCCTCTAAATTAAAATCAAGCATGCACAAACAATTTATTTCCACCCTCTTTAGTTACAATGAAAGACAATATACGCACATAAACGCGCGGGCTTATATAACCTCGTTTTAATTACTTTAAGTTATCTTTAAAATTCAATTCAATGCTTTGTATGCCGATCTTGAAAATTCAGTGACGATAATGAAATTAAACCGAAGTAAATATGCCATTTGATTCAATTAACTTGTTGAGAAATAGGAGTACTTACTATTCTATATGTGAAAGTTGAGTTCAGCCTGTGCTTCTTATTTTCTTTTGTCAGTTACTACCATGTCCCTTATATCACCACAATTGTTGACTGATTGATTGAGGTTCTGACTAGTTTTTTGCTTTCTTGATGTTGATAATGTCATCTGGTTTTACAGTTTTAGTTAGTGTTGATGAATTGATTAAGGATCTGACTAGTCTGTTTTATTTCTTGAAGCCTGGCCCGTTATGGCGTGATGTTTTGATCACAAGTGGGCACATAGGTTGGCTTTTGGGGTTGTATGGTGTATTGAGAGAGAAATTTTCATATAAGGGCTATTGGATTGATTGTCCTCTTGCGGTTTCTGCTCGAAAACTCATAATACAGCTTTGCTCACTCACTGGAACTATATTTCCATCTGGTAATCATCCCTTCTTTTAAGTATGTTGAAGACTTTGCTCCTGTTGGCTTCTATTATTTTCTGGAGTTATCTTTTTGGTTGTTCAGATGCTTTCATTGAAATTTGACTTCCTTCAATTATAGATGCCGGCGTTTCACAAGGGAAGCATCTTCTGCAATTGATATCTGGAATCATACAGTGGATTCATCCTCCTGATGTTATTGCAAATGCAATTAACAATGGAAGAAGTGAGAGGTACGTAGAGGTCGCAAACTGGGTGAGTCGGACAGGTTGGCTCACAGGTCAAAAGGGGTAATCTTTTGGTATGGATCAAACGGGCAGGTTGGGTTTGGTCCTTGTATTGCCTTTTTCTTTAAAAAGCGTTAATTTTTGCGTATAAATAACCGGTGTACCAAATAGGATTACAAAACCTATAATATTTCAATATATATATATATATATATATTTTTTTTTTGCTAAAATATAACCCGAATCAACCCATTCATAGGTAAGTGGGCCGAAAGTGCCACCCTTGTATATTATTGGAAGTTGGAGTATACCGTCACTGATATTCTGTTCAATGTTTTGCTACATAAACTTTTTTGTTTAGCGAGCTGCTTGATGGCTGCCGTGGACTGTTATCCATATCTGCTGTTACCAACCCAGTTAGTTTTGACGACCTCTTGAAACACATAAGGTTAGTTAAATGTATTATCTAATAGTAGGTACACTGTACACCAGTAGCACTGGAATGGATCAATAACTTTTTATTGAAGTCTACAAATATTCATTTATTTTCTTTTTGACCTGTTTGATGTTCAGGCCTTTTGGCACACTCAGTTTGTTGTCTGCCTTAATGTGTGAAGTTATCAAAGATCTTATGACCAAAGATTTGGAAGAAGAGCCATGGAGTTGGGTTGCACGTGATATTTTACTCGATACCTGGACAACCCTTCTAACGGTATTAATTAATCAGTTAAATTTATAGAGTATTATTGTATAAAGCTATATACAACTTGTACACAACTTGCATGGTTGCTTTATAATAGGTATGGGCCGCTTTTTGCTTTAATCTTCTACCTATGTTTTACAGGAAACAAACAGTTCTGGCGTGAAATCATTGCTTCTGCCAGAAGGAATAAATGCTTCTGCCAATGTTTTTGCCCTCATTGTAGAATCAGAACTAAAGGGTAAGTGTGGATTCTCCAGTTTGTTTACTTTACGTTTCCAATTATTCATCGAAGCTGATATATTGCAAATGATACAGCTGCATCAGCCAGTGAAGAGAAAGAAGATTACTTTCAAGCCTCAGTATCTGGTAATCTACTTCTACTTGTCCTGTAACTTGATTAGAGGTGGCAATTTTGACCCTAGGCAAATCAGTAGATTTGGGTTATGTTTATCACTAACGAGTCATATGGTTTAATGTAAAAACTTTATATCGGGTCAAACTGGTTGCAAGTCATCTGAGATGTATTTAAATACAAAAAGCCTTCAAAATCGCTTTATTTAAGAAGATATTACTCGTGATATTGTACTAATATATGTATATTTTTTTTATCACATTCTGCACCTTAATTATTAATTTTTTTAGAAAGTTAGAAAAAAAGGGTTGAAAATGTGTGTTCACACATCGTCGTCGGCACAATATAAAATGCCCAATCTAACCGTTATTCTGCCCGACCTGCCATTATTGCCACCCTAACCTTGA
This sequence comes from Asclepias incarnata, assembly GCA_025447715.1. NCBI lineage: Eukaryota > Viridiplantae > Streptophyta > Magnoliopsida > Gentianales > Apocynaceae > Asclepias > Asclepias incarnata. Next base: position 16,646 of record JAOEHQ010048267.1, on the reverse strand, counting down.
CTTGACCTTTTCAGTGTCTTTATTGTATTCAATGTTTTAAAAACCGGTTCAACCGGGTTCCGGCCATCCAACTGGTTCAACTAACCCGGTTTTTTTAAGTAAACCGTCTGAACAAAACTGGCCGGTTTTGGTGGCCGAACCGGTTGAACCGGTGACCCCGAACCGGTGGTTCGCTGGAATATATAAAAAAGAATAAAATCGATTTGTATTATTTCCAACAAACTGGATACCTCTTTACTTGTTTTTAGGGTTTCACTTTCTTTTTGCTAGCTACCAAACCACCTCCCACCACTTCACCCCCAACCACCAAACTACCGCCACCCCGACAGGACGGCGACGACGGTGTAGAGTATTCAGCTAGCGGCGGAGCAAATTGCTCCTGTTCCGAACGTGAATTGGGCTATTTTTGTGAGGAAATTGATTGCGGCTTGTTGTTGAGACATTATGGTTTTGGTCTTTTAGGGAGGGAAAGTGAGGCTTTTTGGAATGAGCGAGAGACAGGAAAGGGCCGGCTGAGAAGACAAGGGTTTACAAAGATACTTTAACTCGTTATTAATAGAAAACTCAGATTAAAACTCAAATATAGCTCAATATTAAAACTCAGACAAGGGTCTTGTTTTCCAAGATAGATAGAAAAGAAATATAGCCCAAATAAAAATGAAGCCCAGTATCCTCAGATTGCTGTATAACATAAATGCAACTTTGGTTCGACCGGGCGCGGTAAAATTTCCGGTTCAACGAAAAAACCTTTTTTTTAAAACATTGATTGTATTCCCTTTGCCTCTATATAAGGCACTTTCTAACGCCAGTGTTCTGTTTGCAGCTATGGACGAGAGATTGAGTTCTTATGCTCTTATTGCACGAGCTGCTATTAACGTGACGATCCCCTTTCTGACTGGACTTTTCTCTGAGCGCTTTGCAAGGCTTCATCAGGTACAAAAGCTACACACAACCTGATAACAAATAGTACATACATCTATTAGTTCAATATACTGTTATTTAACTGTGTTTACAAATAAAAGTATGATACAAAAGCGCTGGGGTCTGGGGCTATGTCACTTCTGGTCACCTAGTGGAGCATCACAATTTGTTTCTGTAAGATTGTAAATATACCGCTGTGATTGTGCAGCCATGTACAATCATTTGCCTTTGATTAGCCTTAATTACATTCCTATAACTGTTGTTGTATTGCATGTATTTATACCAGGTGTAATAGCTTAATAGATTGCATCAATGAAATAGAAAAGTCAGTCATGTACCATTCATTCTTTTCTGATATAAGTTTAACAGATTCCAGTATTTAAATTAAGATATATTGTTAATTGCACTCTCACGTATTAGTTAGAAAACAGATGTTGGGCAGATAATGGAGTTCTTATGTGAAGTCTTGTTGTCTAGTGTTACAAGCATACTATATTAACCTCTGTTGCATTTCGAAAAGAATGATTGTTATATAGTAGGTCAGTATCATAAAGGAAAGCATAAACAAATTGAATACATGATAGCCTAATCTACTAAAATAAAAAGATCTAATGTAGATATTTAGGGTTTGAATTTGTGTATGGTTACATTGATGTGTTGTCTTTTATGCGATGATATATGCACTTTTCAGGGAAATGGGATAAGTGATCCAACTACAACAATGGAAGAACTTTATTCGCTTTTGTTAATAACTGGTCATGTATTGGCAGATGAAGGAGAAGGAGAAACGCCCTTGGTAATAGGTCTTACAGGAGTTTTTTTTATTTATCCGCAGAGCATTGTATTACAAAATTTCTTATATTATGTATTTACTGCTTTTAGATACCAATGGCGATAGAAACATGTTTTCCAGAGTATGTGGAAACAGACAAACACCCAGTAGTTGTACTTTCTGGGTAAGTTTCTCTTTTTCTGCTTGTGGTTTTGGATCGATGTTATGTTGTGTTCTTGGATCTATGTTATTTTATTTTCTTTGTTTAAGAAAAAAAGGTTATAATGCAATTAAAGATGTTTATACTTTTCTTTTCGTTTCTATTTATTATTTGGGATGCATGATATCAATATAATATGAAGTTTGTTTTGTTTTGAAGGTCTATTATAAAGTTTGCCGAGCAGAGTTTAGATCCTCATATGAGAGCAGCTTTCTTCAGCCCTCGGCTTATGGAGGTGTTACTTGATATACTAGTTGCTAATGAATAGTTCACTTTATGCTTCTATTTGTTCATTATTATCATTTTTATTTGATGGTATAGGCGATTATATGGTTTCTTGCTCGATGGTCGGGTACATACTTAATGACAACTGGAGATATGCAAAGTAATAGAAACTCCATAAATGAGGTTACCCTGCTTCAGATGCAGCACTCCAGAAAAGCCTTGCTTAGTTTCTCCGCAGAATATACCCATGGAAAGACCTTGCTTGACATTATTGTTCGCATAGCATTGACAACACTCATCTCATATCCAGGGGAAAAGGATTTACAGGTATCCAATGCATGTCTTTACACATACACATTCATATCTATTTTAATGCATGTATGTGTACACATACATTTCTATAGGCATATATGCATACACATAAATATCTATATGTATACACGCTTATCTATATGGCTGCATGCTATGATATAGTACACAGTACAGGCTACACAAACCTACATATTCATATATTAATATATACACTTCATGTATCTATATGCATAGATGTAATATATACACATTTACATCTACATATCTTAGTGCATAAATGTATCACATATATCTATTACATACATATGTATACCTGAACTATAAGATGCTTGGGAATACTTTTAAGTTTCACATTCCAAATTTGTTGATTACTCCAGTGATTTTTAATCTGATGTTGACAGATAAGTTCGGTTTGTAATCTGTGTGTGACAGGCCCTTACATGTTGCCAATTGCTTGGTGGAGTTGTCCGTAGGAAAAATATATGTGCACACCTTGTCACCTTGGTTAGTGTCTTCTCTTTTATAACATCTCTACTTTATCTTTCCTTATTGGACATCTGTGTTACATTACCAATTCTGTTATTTTGCTCTGTGCAATTTTAGATTCCCATTGCTATAATGGTAGCTTGTGCAAGTATATCTATATCTATAGTGTAGATATATCTATTATACTTCTTTATAATACATTTAACGTACTAGACTCCAAACCTTTTTAAGTTAATATTATGTTCATTTCTTAATCCATCACAACCACTCATCTTCCAAACACCCCACAACTTTTAATCTCAACCACTTGTCTTTCAATCACCTGACAACTTTAATCTCAAGCACTTATCTTAATCACTTCATAACTTTAAATCTCAACAATTCAATTCATTCAAATCCTAATACTTTTAACCCTATTATTCATTTTACATGACCATTAATAACTCTAACCATATAAGTAAAATGAGTCGCGATGTGAAACCAGTTAATACTACCACCATTCATTGTGATCACGAAGTCTTCAGCCCTGCCGCATTGCGGGTACATGCTATTTTAACTGGAGCTCATAAACACTTCTTTATTTATCAGCTATTGGTATCCTAATCCTTGAGTGATTATTATTGCGATAATGACAACAAAAAAAATAAAAATAAGGAACTTGTTGGTTTAAATCTTGGCTTCTCTTTGGCTATTTGCTTGCCATTTTTGTTTTAACCAATAAATCAGAAATGTCATATTAGCTTGTTAATTTAGCTAATGGCGATAAATACTTCTACTTCTACTGCAGGAATCATGGCGTGAGCTAGCACGTTGCTTTGCCAACAACAGAGAGCCGTTCTCATTAAATGCTAGCCACCAAGTACAGTTTCATAAATTATCTCAACCATTTGTTTCATTGATGGTGAACATGTCAAAATTTGGGTTGGATAACGGGTTAAGATGTGTAACCTGCTGCAAGGAACGGTTTGGCTTGACCCAAAAACATATTTTCTTCACTTTTTATAATATTTCTTAAATAGTGAGTGATTTAAATATGATTAGAAAATTTCTATTATTTTAATGTTAGTTTTATGGCTTGAATAGAATGATTCAAGAGGTTTTATGCACTAAGACTGCACTTTGGGAGACTTCAGACCCATTAGACTCATTTGACCCGTTTTTTTAAGCTATTTTTCATATTACCTGTTTGACCCACTGTAGACATAAATAACTCAAATCAACTCATTCATAAGTAAACGGGTTGAATTTCCACCTCTGTTTTTGTGTATTTGGAGCCTAATGAATGGTACTAATGCTTGCTCAATTCTTTGTGCTGTTTACCTACATAAGTGCAGCGTTCTCTTGCTCAGACTCTTGTTCTTTCAGCTGCTGGCATAAAAGACCCTGTGGAAATAAATCAGTAAGATATTTTGATATTTTTTCCTGACATTATCTTCTTTGATCCTCACCCAAATAATCCGAATATCTTGAACCTATCCAGATACATAAGGGATCTTACCAGTCATATGACTACTTATCTAAATGACATATCTGGCAAGAATGATATCAAGAGCATCTGTCAGCAGCCAGATGTACTTCTCATGGTAAGTGATAAAAATGTAGTCATTTAATTAAGGTCAAAAAAGCATCCCGTAGAATTTCTTTTGCTAATTCATGGATTTTTTGTAGGTTACTTGCTTATTGGAGCGGCTTCGAGGTGCTTCCTGTGCTTCAGAGCCACGGACTCAAAAGGCAATATATGAGATGGGATTTTCAGTGATGCAGCCAATTCTTAAATTTCTTGAGGTTTACAAGGATGAGGTATTAGTTTTATGTGTTCTTTACATTATCCTGTACTATAATTTTTTTAATTTTCAGATAATCATTATGACATGAGGTTACATGTGATCGCCACTTTATGATCGAGTATATCTGTTTTTTGTTTTATTATATTTCTGATTACATGATAAGTCTTGAGATATCTTTTGTTTGGGAAGGTTAGTTTCAACAGTATACTGCATATGGCGTTTTGATGGATGGAAGTGACTCCTAAGGGGTTGGGATGTAAAGAAATGCTTATGACATGATGAGAATTGTAGCTGACAGTTAGGAACTTCGTCACCAGTGTCTAACTTTATTAGTCATAGATAATCAATATCACATTTTTGAGGCATGTCTCAAATAATGCTTCTTTCATAATGGGAATCCCGTTATTATTTGTAATTATTTTTCATCTTTTGTATAAAATTTACCAATGTAATCCTCTTTATCCTCCCAAATAAAGAATTATTTATCAGATTTAACAATGACCATGTGTTCATTGCTTAAACTTTATTCCCTAGTACCTAAGCTTATGTTATTAACTTATTATGGTAATTTTACTTAATCTTGAATTCTATAACTATAAATTGTTATATATATATATATGCTGATTTTAGAATATGTTTAGTCTACAGTTGTGTATCTGTTACTTAAGGTGGTTGTTGACTGGGTGGAGGGTCAAATCATCTATCTAGAGCCTCACGAGACTGCAATGGTTATTGAATTTTGTATGCATCTGCTGCAGCTTTACTCTTCCCAAAACATTGGCAAGGTATCAAATTCATGTGTCTAATAGGATAGTCTTGTTGGCATAGAATATAGCATCTAGAGGTAGCAAGATGGGCGGGCCGGCTGGGTTTGATAAAGGTTCAAAATAGGTAGCTTTTGATGGTCGAAATGGGCAGGGTTTAACTCAGAACACTGTTCATCCAATACTTCTAATATTTTGTAAGTACTATTTTATTTCAATAATAATTTATCTTCTTAAATAAGATGATTTATAGTATTATGATTAGAAATACACTTTAAATGACTTTCGACCTATTCGACTCATTTGCATGTTTCCTTATTATGATTAGAGATAAAACTTAACCCGAATCAAGCCACTAAGTAAATGGTTCAGTATTTTCATCATTAACAGCATTACATAATTCCTGTAAACCATTCAGCAATAAGTTGTAAGTGTTGGTCTTGAAAATAGTTGTTAGATATAAGACCATAAATGTTTTCTTACACATTTTTTTCATCATTAGTCATTTTTTTCTAACTTCGTAACAATGTCTGCATCTTTCAGATATCTGTAAGCGCTTCAAGCAGTTTACAAAGTGAAGCAAATGCTGAAAAATACAGGGATTTACGTGCTTTGCTGCAGTTGCTTCAAAAACTATGCACAAAAGATATGGTAATTCTCTGAAATTTCTTGGATTCTTATGGATAGAATTTAAATGAACAGTCAATAAATATTGAAATATCCAGGTTGATGTTTCATTAGCTGCAAGTGAGGATCAGCAGACAAGCATTTCTCAGGTATATTACCATATTCACATTGTTTATCTTATATGCATGAAGACATTATGTTGATGCCTATTGTAGTCGTGTACATGAGTGCTTGCTACTTTAGGTTTCTTAATGACCTTGAATTACCAAAACACTCATGCTATGACAGATGGACTCTCTTATCATCATGGTATTGTTACACTGAATAACCAAATCCCTATGTTGGTCTTTTGTGCAGGTTATATATGTTGGTGTTCACATTGTTAGCCCTCTGATTACAATAGAAATGCTCAAGTATCCTAAGCTTTGTTATGATGTAAGCTTTCAACTTTATCATCCCGTAAATAGATATACATTCTTATTTCTGGTTCCAATTAATACTTTTCTTGTTATCTTTTACGGGAGTAGCACTTTGCTCTGCTGTCACATATGCTGGAAGTGTATCCAGAAATGATTCCCAAACTAAACCATGAAGCCTTCAGTCATATTTCAGGAACTCTTGATTTTGGTCTCCATCACCAGGTAATTAATAATCCATTTGAACTGATGGTAACTGTCCGAAGCTGCTCATATATAATTTTCATATGTGCAGCTAATGAACAAAAGGAAGATTCTGATAGTTAGACTTAGACTTGCGCTGTCTAAGGGTTTGAAGGTTGACCCATTTTACTTATGAAAGGGTCAATTTTAGCTATTTATTAGGTCAAACAGGTTAACTTAATAAAAGAGCTGAAAAGGAAAACGGTTTAATTGGTCAGGTCAAAAGTGTTTCGGGCAAAACCAAACTGTTTCTACCCGTGCTAATGACCTGTTTTTGGATGATATGTGATAGGATGAAGAAATAGTTGGCATGTGCTTGAGATCTTTGAGAGCTCTTGCATTCTACCATTACAAGGAAAGAGGCGCTGGTAGAGATGGTTTAGGTCAACATGCAACCAGTTACAGGGACGCTGATGGAAATTTTCAGGATGGCATTCTTAGTAGATTTTTGCGATCACTTCTGCAACTAATCCTCTTTGAGGACTACAGGTAAGAAGCAACCATGTGGTTCCATTCTATGGTATTAAATACTTGCAGTGTACGCATATTCTGGAGTAGTGAAGTACAGAGGGTAATATTAGTCATACTCTCTGGTTCCAATCTATTGTATTATTTGAAATGATATATAATATTGATCAAATATGTGGTTCTAATCTATTGTATTATTTGAAATGTTATATTATATTGATCAAATAAGATGCTAATTATGTATTTGTTTATACATTTTGGACTAGTTTATTACAAGTTAAGCCAACCTGATCCAACCCATTTCAACCCATACTAAGAAAGGGACCTGAACCCTTTTGACCTGCTATTGGAACTGGCCAACCCAACCATTTATCCACCTCTAGCTAGCAGTATTAAGTATATGGCCTAGTTTTTAGCGACTTCTATATAAACGAGGTCCATTTTTCTATCTCATTATGATATGATAAAACTTTATTTGTGTGGTTGCAGCATGGATCTTGTAGGAGCTGCCGCCGATGCTCTTTTTCCATTGATCCTCTGTGATCATGATCTTTACCAGGTATAATGTTTCTCTATCATTCTAACTTTGAACTGCGGAACCTCTTGTTGATTCTGTTTCATTTGTTTTTATGATTTTTGTTTCTATCTACTTTTTGGTGTTTGTAAGAGGGTGACCAGTGTTATCAACTCTTTAGGACCAATGGACGTAGGCTGGAATTCTAGATATTTTCTTGTCAATCCTTTTTTAACACACACTTTGTATGGACCCAATGGGCTATTTTGGCCAAAGGTGGTACATACTAGTCTATAGGTGGTGTTACTTATTAATATGTCGATTTGGATTAACTGTCATCTCTAACAGGCCAAGCGACCAAATCAAAATAGTTTATCTGATATGGAACTTGATCACAAGGCACGCTAAGTTTTATATTTTGCTTGATGGATAAAAGTAGATTGGTCTAGTTTTGAATGTTTTGCAACAATACTTAACACACTGATTAGTTGCATTAAAAAAACTGGGCATGAAACGCTCCTGGTTCACCCAAAAACGGACCTACCTGTTATAACCTGTACCAAAACATACCCGTTTTGACTTTGTTATCCAATTTGCTCGGCCCACCCCTTTCTTTATCAGATACCACGCCAAATTTTGTCATAATTTTTAATTCATTTAAAAGTGAGTCAATGAACAAAATGGATTGATCTAACTTCTTGGCTCTGATCTGTACAGAGATTAGGGAATGAATTGGTTGAAAGGCAACCTAATTCAGTATTGAAAACGAGGATGGCAAGTGCATTGCACTCACTAACAACCTCAGATGATCTCTCTCCATCTGCTGATCGCTCCAACATGAGAAAATTCAGAAATAATCTAAACCGATTCCTTGTTGACGTTCGTGGTTTTCTACGCACAATTTGATGATAGCTGATACTGATGGAACTATTTTCATCGTATCATATTTTTGACCCCATCAATGGCGCCCGATATGTCCTTATAGAAACATGAAATCTTTGGGGAATTGGTGATGATCAGACGTGTAGCAGATGGTCACACTCATACACAACATTATTAGCTGGCTTTTTTTCTCTTTTTCTTTCTGTACAGTCTGTCAAGTCTACTACAGGTGAGAAGGGCTACAAGTGGCATTAGATATTTTGAGCTTTGACAACTTTCCAAATGAGTAAGTTGCAGGAAGATTGGATTAATTACTCCATAGTTGGGTGTATTTTGGTTTGGTAATTGAATTATATTGAGAAACCCAATATGAAGAAGAGTTGTGAATTTATTTTTTTTTATTTTTTATTTTTTATTTTTTGATAAAATGACTGTTGTCAAGAGAATTTCTAAAGATGATATACGAGTAAATGGAGTTGGTTTTTCCTATTCAGGTACGTGGACTAACCGGTGTAATTCTGTAGCCATTTCCAAACCCTACATTTGCCACCTATATGGCGAGTCTTGGGAGGCTTGAACCTTGGATATATTTTGTGAGGAAATTGGACCACTAGACTATCTCAGTAGTGGTTAAATAGGACACCTCCCAAGTAGTGGTTAAATAGAACCCATCCCAAGCCTGCGGACTTGTATTTCTATCAAAATCCCCATCAACTACTTTTATTTTCAATCTTAATTTATCGATAAAAGTAATAAACAATTGTTTGTTGTGTGTTAACCGAACAAATTGGATAATAAAACTGATCAATTTAAATTTAACCCTCTTTATTTATGTGCTATTATTGATAAAGGCGATCGTTAAACTAGAACCTCAAGTTAAGTTTGATGACACAAACAACAAAGGTTTGGGCACATACCACTGTTAGTTTATGGTTTGGGATGGGAGATTGAATATATTGTATATGATTTTATCTGTGGGCACATACCGTCATACCGAATTATGTCTACACAAACTCCATTCAAACTTTATCACCAGTTTCTTCTTACACATCAATGTGTTGCATCTATATCCATGGTCCATGACAAATCATATACACGACTTGTTGAAAAAGACCGACGTTTGCACACACACAAAAAGCCACTTGCATTGTTTTTCAAGTAATCATTCATAGCCCAATTTGTGAGTAAACACTTCGCCACAACTTGTAAAAGCCAGTAATCTTTAAATAGACTCCTACATGATTAAGATGGTACAGCCAGATGAAAACAAACCAAGTTTTCATTAAGATGTAAATCTTCTTATCTTTCTCACTTGTGAAGGACGCTCTTCTTGGGGAGCTTTGATTTCTTCTGACCGCGTTGCTGTGAGACAAAAAAAGATAGCATTACAACCACCACCAGTAAATAAAAGTTACAAAGCTGATGCAAGAAACCAATGAAGAAATGAGAAACTACCGTTTGCTTTTCTAAGGCCTCAAAATCTGTTCTCTCCTTCCACTTGCTCTTGCGCAGTTTTATTGGACGATTTCCAACATACTTGCCTATAATCAACATCAATGAACCAATTACATTGTAATACTTATTGGGGCAAAATTATTGCAAGTAGAAGAGATGAAAGAAGATATCAACCATTCATTTCTTTCAGAGCAGTAGCTAGATCGGTGGGGTTGGCAAAACTCACGAACCCATATCCTTTGGTCTTCCCAGTCCGCTTATCTCTCACAACCTGACACCATCACACAATAAACAGAGTCTTGAGACCATTCATAGCAGGAATATGCGAATACATGCCTCTAACACTTACGATACACCAATGAGATGAATATAGACTCCTCTGTATTATCATGATTTGTAGATTGGTTTTTCAAATACGTTTTAAATACCTTCACAATTGTCAGGTCAACAAAAGACAAACACCAAATCAACCAAGTTATGTTCGTAAGCAAAACACAGATAAGTAAATCTTGTTAAGTTTTTTTTTTAGAGGTACGAGGGAACAACACCAGTCTTGTTATGTGGAACTTCGTAAAATATTCCCTTCTTGCTTCCTAACTAATAAGTATGCATGTGTATACATATACACTAGCATGAAACTGAATTGTATTTCAGTCAAGCAATGAAAATTTACAGGTTTATAAATGTGCCAAGAATCAAACGACCTGTTAGCTGACTACTTGGACTCCTAAAATAATACTAACGAGCTATGTTACCCGGGCGTTGCCTCGGGAGACATTACGTTTGTAAACAATTTATTTAAATTTAAAAAAAATAATTGTATTAGTAGAAATAACCGAACATGTGTAACAATAACTATATTAACACTAATAACAACACTTTAGAATAATGATATAATGTGTTACGGACATAATATGTAACAATAATAGAAAAAAAATATGAAAATGAAATATTACTAATATCAATAACTATTCAATAACGATGATATAATGTGTTACAAATAGGTTGTTCACGCGCCTGATGGGCGCCGTCGGTTTCTGAAAGTGTATGCCTTAATAGGTCGGGGGTTACAAAAGAAAAAAAAAACAAACTTTTTCATGGGAACATGTAGTATTTAAAATACAAAAATTAAAACTTTTATGTGATAGTGAAAGGGGTTCGTTTGGTGCCTAATTTTTAAAATGAAATATTTAATGTAAAAATGACAGTGAACAAAAGTTGTGGTTTTTTAAATTTGAACAAAACTTTAGTGTCAAAATACAAATGTTTTAAACCAAGAGATAAAAAAAAAAAAAAAAGAGGTTTGTGGCAAAAAGGTTAAAAAAACTAAAAACTTTAATGTCAAAATGTAAAAGTTTAAAACTATGAGATAAAAGTTTTGGGGTAAAATATAAAGGAAAACAACAACCAAAACAATGTAGGCAAGTCGAAAGTTACTATAATATATATATTAGGCTACAGTAAACATATAAGGTTTGAAACCAAAAGATAAAAGCTTTGGTGTAAAATATAAAAGAAAACAACCAACAAAACAATGTTGGCAAGTCTGAAGTTACTATGAATATGTGGTTGTCACCTATATAAGTTACCTATATAAGTTTATGGGAAGGTGAATAAGAAGTTACTATAATATATATATATATATATATATATATATATATACATATATGTGTGAAAGACAAAACAGTTAGAAGTTTAGAACTAAAAAGTATATAATATATTATATAAATATTTCGGGGACAGAAAAGAAAAGGGAAAAATCAAACAACAAAAAAATGAAAGAAGGAAAGATGGCAGCATACCAAGAAGAAAAATTAAAAAAAAAAAAAAGGACAAAGTTGGCACGAATCCCGGTATTCCATATTTATATATATACACAATGAAATAAAGAGCATACATTGGAAAACTATCACTTCTTGCATTTCATCCTTGCATGTTTTTTGACCAAGAAAGATACAATACTAAATTTTCATTTTCAAATGCAGGCAAACAAACAAAAGCACCGCCTGAAAGTGAATTTCTAGAGGTTAGCAATTATTTGAAATCTCGTAGACACTTTCGGCTCATAAATTGTTTATCTATATCAATTTTGAACTCAATAAATTCACAATGCAATGCTTCCAAGAGTTGCTAATTTTCTGCTCCATATTTGACTTAATATCTATAATACTATCGAATCAACTACAATGAGCTGACACTTGCAAGGTTGGGGAACTCGCGATTCGGACTCGACTTTGAGAGGGGGTGAGTAACGAATTTTTGGTGAGTCAGACTCGGACTCGGTGGGTAACCAGATTGGGATTTTTATAAACTATATGTAATAGAAAATCAGAAATACACTAGAAACATCAAACTTAAACATAATTGTTTAGAAACATTAACATTATACTTCAAAGTTAAACTTATTTGCTATGAAATACAAACATAATAGTTCAAAGTTCGAAAATATATATATTATTGATAGATTAACAGATTAACATAAATATTAGCGACAACCACAAATAATGACTTAGTAATAAAACAAAATTAAAAAGTTAAAGTGATAATCTTACTAAAAGTTTATTTTAAAAGAAAAATGTATTTAAAAAAAATAGACCATCGACAGAGTTTGACCCAAGTTGGCCAAGTTTTGCTAGCATTGACCCGAGTTTTACCCGTTGACCGGGTTTGTAGTCCGAGTCAAGCTGAATCGACCCGTTTGAAGGCCGAGTCACGAGCGAATCCCGGGTACTCGGCCGAGTTTTACAACCATGGACCCTTGTATGTAATTGCTCTAACTTGGAGAAATGACGTTTTTTATAACACTCTAAAACTACCAAGATTTAAGATTTAAGGCATCACTAACTATAACCAGCTAGACATCCAACCACATCTTATCAGATCTTCATAAAAACTACATAATATCTTGACATTTTTACTTGACAACATAATACCTTTACCTTTTTAGATAGTAGCAAAGGTTTTCCAACACCACCACCTTTTACTAAGCACTCCCACATAGCCTCCCCAGACAACCTAATATGCATATCCAATGAAGAAGAATACATGATGTCATGCCCGTTTGAGTAAGAAGAATACATAAGGGTCAAGATTCTTGGCTACTTATAGTGTCAACTAAATGCAGTCAAATACAACAATCAAAGTAAACAAAGATCAAACCAAACTCTTTTCAACTAACAGTACATAGTCAAATGTGATGGCTGGTGGACAACCCTGTAAGAGAACCCTACCTCACATAAAGGAGATATGGCAGTGCTCCGTGACTTCAAACAAACATCTGGAGAGGGACATGCAAATGGCTCATGTCCACCAGATAGGAATTTAAGTACAATTAAATAAAAGAAAACTTACCTTGGCCATGTTAAAGGAAGGAAATCGTGAAAATGCTTTTGAAAGAACATCATCATTCACCTCATTCCCAAGATCGCCACAAAATAAACGAAAATCATCTGCAAAAAATTCGAACATAAAAAAACAGCATTACTAAATCAACCACAAATGACAGAAAATCAATGGGTACAATACATAGTTCGAATACGCAAAAGGCCATAAGCACTAAATGAACTATTTAAAATTATTTACCGTAGCACAAACCATATAACATCTATTATGACTTCTATTGTTCCTTTTATTGACTCAGCCAACTCTGAATCATCTTGAATCATCTATAGGGGAACTCACAGCTCGGACTTCCCACGGCAGAGGTCCGAAGGAGAAGGAATCGGCTACTCAGGGAGTAATCAGATTGGGATTTTTGTATGTAAAAATAATAATTTTTAAATTGTATGTATAAAATAGACTAGGAACATAAGCTATATAAGATATAAGATATATAATATCTATAAATTTCCCGTTAGACACCCTTTCGCTCACTAATAAGTGTGCCTTTGCAAGGATCAGTTATTACCTTAATCTGCAAGTAGCTGTAATTTCAGACACTACTAATTTAACTTGCAAGATTAGGTGTTGTAATTTTGGCATCGCATTAAAAAAAACTAAAAGCCACCCTAATAACATGCAAATTCAATGCTCATACACCCACCCGTTTCATGATGAACAAAAAGAGAACCCATTTGCTAATTCATTCATACTATATATGATCAAAGAAAGAAGAGTCCTTTCATAAAAGTGAAAATGGCAACAAATATAAGAACAGGAAAGCGCACATCTACGTTTATAACAATAGCAGCCAAAATGGGTCTGCAATTCGACCAGATTTTGAAGGAATCGTGATGTATGTTTAGCGGTCAGGTTTAATACGTGTTTTTAATTAACATAGAAGGTAAATTAAAATAGATAAATGAACATACTTTCAGGCCACTCGGCCAGAGTGGGATCCTCCCAAGCTTGACCAGCAGCTTTGCGAGGTATGGCTTTCTTCTTTGTTTCCGCTTTTTGCTGGATTTCACTGCTTGCAAGGGCAGCTTTGACACTCTTGAGAGCTTCAGGTGTAATTGTCTGGGCATCCTTTTGAAAAAGTTGTTGCGCCTATACAAACAAACACAACAAATTCACACGTATATATCACAAACTGCAAATTAACAATATTATTCTAGTATCTTGATCAAAGCACTGGAAGCAGTCTCTCTACCCGCAGTCTCTCTACCCTCGGGGTAGAGACGTAGAGTCATGACGGTCTACATTCCACCTCCCCGTACCCCACCATTGACGGGATTGGGTATTGTTGTTGTATCTTACCAAAGCAAAATAGCATGACACCCAGTTTTTCATTGCAAATTAATTAATTTAAGCCAGCTCTACATGCATATAACAATACTTAGTGCTTAAAAACAAACATCCCTCCCTCCCTAGGTAAACTATCACCCCGGTTTGGCTGCGTACATCTGAGTCCGAGTAACCCAAACACGGAAAACCTCCCCCGTTTACCCATATAATATTTTTTAAGGAATGATGGGAATTACCTGGTGGAAATGGAATTGAGGATTAGGTAGGACGGTGTATTCGGGTGGTGGAACAGCAGGAGGGTATGGAAGGGTGGGGACAGCCGCCGCCGCAACTGGAATTGTCGGAAGTTGTTGTTGGAGGTGGAATGGCACCGGAAAGTATGAAGAAGATTGATTTGCATTCGTTGTCGATATCATCTTTTTAAGATTTGTTTCTTTGTTTGTTTCTTGAATGAATTCCTCCTGTCGCCTTTCTTTCTGGTTTCTAGGACCTTCTTTTGATCTTATTTGTGTTTCAAAGAAGTTTCCAGAGATTCGGGTGGGTGGGTGTTATTGGGATGGAGTTTACGGGTTTTGGATTATTTGGATTTGACCCATCAAAAATCCATCCAAAATTCAAATCACATAAAATTCGGATTATTTGAAGATTTTTAACATGTCAAGGGGTCTTTATGATCTCTTCATTTGTCTCTTCGGACTTTCGGAGAAAACTAAGGCTATCTCCCATGGCCTTATTAATATCCCCAGCATACCGGTCATCTCAACAATACGTCAGGATACTATTTTAACATATTGAATCAACATACTGAACACATTTTGCCTCCAACCCTACATACTGAAACCCAATATTTCAATGCCATATCTTTTTAAAAACAATAATTGTAATAAGAAGAGATTTAGGCCCACAAAAGCAAAATGTTTTCGGTATCTTCACTGTCATTTTGGCCCAACATTTTGAACAACATGTTGAGTCTTCAACGGTGACATTTTGAAGACCCAAAATCTTTGGTCAACATACTGAGGTGACATCTTGTGATTGGAGTTGCCCTTAGTTACTAGTGAGTGGATACCATGAGGACTTTATAATATCATATATAATAAATATCATACACATGTTAAGTATATTTAAAGTGGTCACTTTGAAAGCATAGAAACCATGTCTTTTATCGGGCAAGCGAAAAATCAAGCAATGAAGTGTTCCAATCTATTGTATCTTTATCTTATTTTTGGATTTCTAGTCGTGATAAGAAAACTAATATCTCATGGCCAATTTGGACAACGAGTCTATCTTTTTTATTGTAATTGTAACTGTTTCTTTTTTGCTTCGGCACCTTACCAAAGTATTGTATTAATAAAACTTATGGCCGTTAAAAAAAATAAAAGTTAGTCCTTAAAAGTTTTGATGCCTAGAGGCCGGCTTCATTCATCGGCCTTATGCTGAAGTGGATCCTGTTTCTCATGCTCACCCCTTTACTTTGGGGTTTGATATTGATCGATAGCTTTTCAAGAAAAAATCTTTAACAAATTTCTAATACATCCTCATATTTTTTTAACATGAATGTGTCGTGCTTAACACAAACCTTGCGGAATGAACCGATATATACAGCCTTACAGGGTGGCAAAATATAGGTATCAATGCGGTATACACAGAATCAGAGGCTGCCACCATACAAAAAAGAGTAAATTACATAGATGGTCCCTGTGGTTTTAATCAAGTTGCACAAATCATCCCTAACCTTTCAAAATTACACTGGTCATCCCTATTTTTGAAACTATGCACATCCACGGTCCCTAGCTTTGTTAAACTTAACCTAATTCCGTTAACTAATTGTAATTGACCAATTTACCCTTTATAAAGTTATGGTTTTA
>JAOEHQ010048266.1:0-32390 GCA_025447715.1 Asclepias incarnata | reverse complement strand
TTTTTAGATATCTATTAGTTGTCGTAGTTTTATTTTCTATTATCATGTAATGGACTTTGTCGTAGTTTTATTTTTATTTATCATGTAATGGACTTTTTTATTTATTAATGAAATGGTATGTTGTTTAAATATTAAAAGGAAAAAGGAAAAAATAAATAAATTTGGGAGGGCTGAAAATTTAATGGGCGCCAGTGAATTAGGTTGGGAGGGCTGGTTGGGAGGGCTGGAGGGTTGAAATGAGTTGGCAGAATTTTATTGGAAGAATTTGGGAGGGTTGATAAAATCATATTATCCACTCCTAGTGCCCTAATAATCTTATTGTCATTCATTGACTAAACCTTGTGATACAATAATCTGTGCTATCAAGTATCAATCACTCGTCATGTTACATATGTAATATACATGTTATTTTCTTCTTCTGCATATAAGCTTATCGAGTTGACATTCTACAACTTAACATGTTTTTGTGGGTTGATCAAGGTGCCAAAGTGGAAGCTTCACAACCATCATGTACACATGCCAACACGTCTTTGTAGTCCCTTGAGATTGTAAAGTTATCGAAAACTTGTCCATTCCTACTCTTCTTGTACTCAAACAGAAGTGACGAGTGGTTAAATGCTGTAAGTTTCACAAACCCCCAATCATAATCTTTGAAGAGACTCCATTTCGGATTGAATTCACTAAATTTTGACAATTTGCTCCCTCCTCCACCAACTACAACATGGATCGTCCCCTTCACCGTACCAGAATAATTATATCTTTCTGTGTCGACACATTGATTCTAAAACATGATCACAGTAATGAAGATTTAGTTACAAGGATGTAATAATAATAATTAATAAGTCAATATGAGCCAAAGCGGTTGTTTGGATTTACGTTTTGGAACTAAATATCCAAATATGGACTCCCAATACTTAGGTAAACTACTTCTCATTATACAACATAATCAGCATCGGAAAATCAGTTTTATATCCGCTTCAATTAAACTGATTCTCGTCGTACTAAAAGAATCAGCTTTCGAAAATCCGTCTCAGTCCGGTTGATCCAACCGCATTTTGATCCATTACCGGACCTGCCTGACCCACCCATTTTACCACCTTTAGTCGATATTATCTATTTCGAAAGAATCAAGACGGGTATTACCTCGTATACAGGACAAGTCCTTTCATAACTATGGACATGTCCATAGAATGCAATATCCACCTTGTATTTCTGCCACAATTTCTGCAAGTTTTCCCTTCCCATAGGTTCTTCAAAGGAACCCTCCATAACGTACTGACTACTAGAAGAATAGCCAAGAACACGATTAGCAGCAAAGATCAGCCATGGCTGTTTTTGTCTGTCTACTGATGCAAAGCATTGTTCTATCCATGCATACTGTTCCGAACCCTCCCTCCAATCATGTTCTGAATCTGCTATACAGAAGTGAAACATGCCATAATCTGTTGAATACCTGTAACCAGAATTTTGATGATGATGCGTAAATGTAACATTTAAAAAAAATTTAATGTAAGAACAAATATATATTTTACCAAGATTTGGCTCTGTTCTTTGCAGGAACATAGAACATGGTCTCTGCAGGCACACCACACTCACCACCTGAATCAGAAGATAAATAAAAGGATCCGGAATTGGGAAAATCTCGTTCATTGTTGCCACTGCAGGATTAGAAGTAAGCTTTCGGTACACAATACTATTTGGAATTGACCATAAAGTCAGTTACTTAAAAGTTAAAACCAAACCTTGCAACCATATAAGGCTTTGTTGATGCAATTGGTTCAATCTGGGCTGTGAATTGGTCCCATTGTGAGATAAATCCTTTTGCATATGCTAAATTACCAATATGGAATACTATATCGAAGCTATCAAGGTCACTGATTAACCGGTCTGAAGTAATGAGTGATCCCGGCTGATGATTATTATATTCATTTGAGCCGTCACGTTCTGCCTGGAAAAAAATTCATCTGAATCGGTTTATATTGTCATTTTATACTGCTATATCTTTATTCATGTAAGAGACAATTTTGGATTAAATATCCACCAACTACCTTTCCCATGTCTCCAAATATAATAACACGCTGTAATGAGACCTGTCCAGGATATGGAGATGATTTGAAAGAATACATTTTACTCCAAATTATAGATCCATTCAGCAACCTATGGCCCATCCTGTAGTTGTACATGGTGTTAGGCCATAATTCTTTTAAGAAACTAGTGTGTATAAAACCAGGATCACGCCATCCAACAGTGCTTGCAGGTGGACCTGCAGAAGAAATAAAGTTGCGGGATGGTATCAGCTCATGATTAAAGTTGGGACCCAAATCTTTTAATAATTATATGTATGAATGTATGTATGTATGTATGTATACTTTTACTACTTTTTATATTACTAAAATGTGACATCATACCACACATGCTACGGCGAGAAAAAGTCAACGTTCCCGCCGGAGAAAGATTTGAGTGTTGCCCCTTCCAACCCCATTCAATAAATGGGGTGGCTTCATCAATGTCGTAGCCACTTGTCCATGTCACAACCATCTGGTAATGTCACCATTTAGAAGACAACAAGTAATATATCAGAAGATTATATTAACCACCACTGTATTATACGGGACTTCAGTTAGGCATGAAAATTGCAGAGTTAAAAAGTTTATACTATTCTATAAAGCATGAATATTTTTACATCAAAAGTAGATATTTACCGTATCCCAAGATTTCCCTTGAGCAAGGCGTGGATAAAGTGGAGCTTTTGGGTTTGAAAATATTATAGGACAAGAACAGGCTATCAATTTTGGCTGTGATTCCAAAAAGAAAGCAAATAAAACTGGCAAGTGAGACTGTAGTAGCATCAACATTTCACGAACTCGTGTACTAAGAAAACTTACATTCTCCAATCCACCAGTAAAAAGTGCAAAGGAGAAATCTGCACGCTGATTGATAACCTGGAAGTTTAGTGACGCTCTTCCTGTTGTTGTGTAATCAGGGTTGGAATGGTTTGCAAACATGTACTATTTCAGGTGATGCAATTTAAGTTAGAAGAAAATATATAAATTTTCTGTAGCTCGAAGAGTCTTAAATATTACGGAGTAACATTTTACCTGTATTGGGGGTGTGCATATGGATGGACTGTCTACTAAGTCACCAGATTCAGAGGAACAATCTGATGCACTGTAACATTCTTACAATTGTTGAGAACAACATTTTTATGAGTGGAGGCAAATTTGCAAAAACAATTAGAGGTGGAAGTTTCAATCCATGTTCTTATGAATGGATCAGTCTGGGTTAAGTTCTATCTCAAATGGGTTAAACGAGTAATATAAAAAGCAAAAAAAAAAAGCTTAAAGGAAACAGGGTCATGCACGGCAAGAGTCACCCAAAGTGTATCAAACCGGCTTTGACCCATACCAAATATTTACTCATTTTGACCCTAATCTGTTTTACCATGTTTGCCAACGCCCCATTTTTGCGACATCTATAGACAAAGTATGTATGCATGGTATGACTAATTCCAAATCAAACATGGTGAGAAATTATTAAAATAAACTAAAGGTAAAATACAGTTGTAGCTTAGGCATTAATTAATGGATAAACATTACTTGATATTTGCTGGTGAGAAAACTCCAACCCAGTCACCCTCACTTGGTTCTGTCGAATGAAGCTGCACGTTGATTCCTTCAGTATCATCACTCTGTCAATTGGTCATTAAGTTGAAATAATTAAACAAAGAAATTGGATCCAGATATAGAGACGAATACATTAAAATACTAAAGAAACAATACCAACTATAATGTTTATCAACGGGTTAAAGTCACGGGTAAATATGAAATACACCCTTGTTTTACCTTATGCCCAACAGTTAGGGGGTTAACAATAACACAAGCTGATTCCTGGAGAGAAATAGCAGCTTTGTGAAGCACTATCTTCGTAAGTGGTTGCTCATTGGTGGGAACATGAAGATGGTGGTCATGATCAGTTGGATTGAGATGAGAGTCAGATGAAGCATGACATACACTCAATACTGCAGAAGTCAAAACTAACAACACGAGCAGTATGAAGAGATTATTCATTGTTACCAATTTATCAAGCAGGGTAGGGTATGCATACACTTGATAAGAAAAGATTAACGAGATCCAAGTAATAAATGGTTAAAAATAGACTAAAGCATTTGTAGGTTCTATTTCATTTGATCGAACAAAAATGGAACTGTTTTAACACTTACATGTGGGATCTATTTGGGATCCAGGGAATATTTATCATGTAACATAAACTGCTTAACATCATACCTGCTCTTAACATGGACACAAAAAGTTTGTGCAATAAAATTGTGGTGACCTTGGGGATTCATTTTCCAGCAAAAGGGAAGAAAATCAGGAGCAAAAATATTCATGCTTTTCAGAACATCTAGCAAAGAGTTGCATATAATACATAACTACAGTTTGGTAAACACATTCAAAATCATTTGTAGTACTAAACATGATGTAACTACAATTTCTAAACAAAATGCAAATATCACGATGCACCAAAAATTAAGGCCATGTCATGTCTCTTATTCTACACTTTATAGTTACAGGCATTTTCACAGACACATCTTTGAATCAACAAGCGCAGGCATACCTAAAGGTGCGAAAACATTTATTAAGTTCATTCTCAGTAGCAATTACATATAAAATTACAACCGCTCATAGAATGCTATTTACTGGTTAGTATGAACTACAAGAAGAATAACTGAATACAATTCCTGCCATTGGCGGTATACAACATTGTATAAATATCGTTATAAAGAATAATTGTGAAAAAAAATCATAGCACGAACTTGGAATCTCATTCACCAATAATCGCCACAAGAACATTTCCCACTTTCAAAGCGATGAAATCTACTAGCATCTCTCACAACAATCACTCGTTCCGTTGCTTTAGCCATCAACTTAAGTGCCAGATGGCAGTCGTCACAAATCCGATGACTCTGCACAAGATGCAGCGGGGTTGAATTTACTGTGTTAATCAGTCCATAAGAGACTGCAAGTTTCTCACTATGATACAGTGACATCTGTTCTTCCCGTTCATCCACGTCAGGAAGCAAAGAGCTTTTCTTTGGAACATAGCCATGATTACCGATCTCCAACATTAATTTCTTCAAATTCCTAACAATATCAGCATGGGATTTAGATTTATCTCCTGACAGAAACATATGTTGCTGTTTCTTGACATCTATCCAGGTACATGCAGGCAACATCCTCAAACCTTTCTTTTTAAGAGTACGGAAAACAGAAGCAGCTTCTTCACGCTTTCCACAACTGTTGTATATGTTTAAAAGAACAACATAATTACTAAGCTTTTCAGGCTCCATCCCATATATTTTTTCAGCTGCAAACTTCCCGAGCTCCAAATTCTTGTTGATCCGACAAGCTGTCAGCAATGCTGCCCACATATTGACTGTAGGCTTGAATGGTGCATCTCGGATCAAAGCAAAAGCTTCATCTAAGAGGCCTTCACGGCCTAATAACTCGATCATACATGCATAATGCATGGCTCGAGGCTTTACCTTAAAGTCGGTGCCCATTGATTCAAATATCTCCCACCCTTGATCTGATAAACCCGAATAGCTACAAGCCGATAAAACAGCAAGAAAGGTAACATGATTTGGGATCATTCTTTCATCAATCATTCGATTGAACAGTTCTAAGGCTTCAGTTCCACGGCCATGATTACCATATCCAGCAATTAAGGCGTTCCATGATATAACATTCTTATGAGGCATTTTCTCAAACAAATTGCGTGCATCTTCGATTCTTCCCCATTTGCTATAAAAGTCAACAAGTGCTGTGTTGGCAACTATGTCTAGCCCAAAACCATGACGTACAAGCCCAGCATGTGCTTGTTTGGCATGTTCTAGTGAAGCTAATCTTGTACACACTCTCACTATCATCGAGAAAGTGAAATGATCCATTTTAACACCAGAATCTTGCATCTCATAATAAAGATCCAAAGCCTCCTCGCTATACCCATGAAGTGCATAGCCTGCAATGATCGAATTCCAACCAACAGTTGTTTTCTCAGGCATCACATCGAAAACACATTGAGCATCCTCAATATTTCCACACTTGCTATACATATCAATTAGTGCACACGACACAAAAATATCTTGACTTACACCCATTTTTATAGCACAAGCATGTAACTGCCGTCCTGGAAATATCATCTCCATTCCGGCAGACGCACGCATCATCGTAGCAAACGTCCTTGAACTCGCATCCGATTCCTCCTCCCACATAATCAAAAACAACCTAAACGCATCCCCAAAATCCCCACAATCCACAAGCCCAGCCAATATCGTATTCCAAGAAACCAAATTTTTCTCAGGCATTTCCTCAAACAACATCCGGGCATCAATCATCATCCCACATTTCACATGCATCAACAACATCCTATTCCGTAAATATAAATCCGGCTCAAAACCACTATTAACCATATACCCAAACACCCTTTTAACCCCTCGTATCGATTTCAAACTAATACAAGCATCAACTAAAGCATCATAAGTACTTTTACCAACATGAACATCATACCCACACTCAATTTCCAAGATTTCAAATATTTCAAGTGCATCTCTGTATTTCTTACAAAGTACTAATTTTTCAATCTGCCCACATAGTCCTGAACTATACCCATTAATCTTTCGAGATACTTCGATATGGGTATCTTTCTTAATTACATCATAGTTACTTTTTTTTGGTTTGGGTTTTGGGTGTAATCCTTGTTCAACAAATGAACAAGTGAGTCCATAAGCATGTGGTTTCTGTTTCCTTATATTTAACAAATAAGACCCAGAGAGTAAATGTCTTTCTTGGGAAAATTGTGGGCTGTTTTCGACTAATGATGAGTTGTGATAAGGTGACAAAGTAATGTCCATTGTTGGAAACTTACCTTTTCGTGGGTAACCAGATTGAATTGCAATTTCTGAAGAATGTCGATTATGGAGAGATCTTTTTGTGAGATCAATTTGTAAGAATAACTGTTGAGCTAACAGAGCATAGAAAAATCCGTCCTAGTTTGGTTTTTGGTGGAAGTTGGTTTGCCAACCCAAACCAAACTTCCCGAATTAATTTATTTTGCTAAATGGGCCGGGTTTACCCAAGTTGGAAAGATACAAATTTCGGGTCGAACTGATTTGCGATTAGGGTGGCAAACGATCCTAAAAAAAAAAAAGTAAATGGGGGAGACCCTCTGATCTCATGTATCGTCTTGGTGCTTAGAACACATACCACATAAAACTCATACCCGGTAAGTCACCATCCTCACACATGGATGATGGATCAAAGGATATAGTTTTTTCACTTGCCTTTGGCAAGTTTCTAACATGTGACATGCAGCCTTCATCTGTGGGCCCATGTGCTCACATGATGACGATACCACTCCATCTATTGATGAATTGGAAACGATCCTATCGAGTATTTCAAACTTAGTTTGAGCTCGAGCTTTTTCTCGAGTTGGTTCTTCTCGATTTCAAGCTCAGGGCTATAAATTAAGCTTCAAATGTGTAGAAACTCGACCACTGGCTTTAAAAAGGTTTGGTTTTAACACCTCGGTTAATATATATAACTATGTGTTTCAATATTGGTTAATATCTTTGGCCTAACATAGAAAACTTCATTTGTTTACCACGATTTCTTTTTTTAAGAGTATTTGATATTTAAAAACGGATTTTAAGTAGTGATATAAAAAACCTAATACAAAACCAATCTTAGTAGATGATATTTATATCTGGACGAAAATAAACTAAAAATCAAATTGATTTGATAGATTGTTAATCGTTGACTTCATACTTCTATTGGTAAATAAGTTATAAGTTAATTTTACTAAGTTTGAAGTATCTTTAAGAAAAAGAAAAAAAAAAAAAATATTCATTTTAAAATGACATCTGATTATCATTTTTTTATTGAGTAAATTATTGGAATGGTACATGTGGTTTGGTCGAAATTACTGGTTTCATACCTACAAGATCGAAATTATGCTAATGATACCCATGTTTTACAAGTTCACACTCGGACCATACCTCGTGTTGACGGTCGTCAATTGTGTCGTTAAGTAGCCCCATGTGCCTTGCACGTGAGGTATGAAACATGTAATATTAAACAAACTACATGTACCATCCGTGTAATTTATATTTATTATTTATCAATAAATTTGTACTTTATAAAAAAATATTACTATCTTAAAACAATTTATTATATATTTTTAAAAAACTCTTTACTTCTTAATAAAGTACTAGATTTAGTCTCGTGTGAAATACACAGAAAGTTAACGACATTTTTAAAATAAAATGAATTATTGAATAAATGCAAATAAAAAACCTTATAAATTCAAATTTAAAAATATATATATAAAAAAAACAAACTGGTAATTTGATAATTACCAAAAAACAAATTTTTTGATATATTTTTAATATACCGTTAATATAGTTTGTATTTTTTAGGATATGGATGTTAATTATTATATGGATTGGATTACCACCATCAATTGAAACATATATAAGTTTTAGATTTTTTGTAGAGATACGTTTTTAATAATTTATTTATTAATAATAATGAATCTCCTACCTGAGAGCAGTTAATGCTCTCGGGTAGAGTCTAGAGGTTTTAGTTGTTTTTGGTTAATGTATCTCTAGATTGTTCTTGTATTTGTATTTTTGGGCGACTAGTACCTTACTAGTTTGCCATTTATATTAATATACATCATTTATGCCGTTCAAAAAAAATAATAATGAAAAACCAAAAAGTGTTAATTATATTTAAATTAAGTATTTTGTTAGATTTATTCTTTTATGAAAATCTAAAAAGTGCAAATTAGTGATGGAAAACAAAAAAATGTAAATTAATGAGACTTTTTCTATAATTATTAATTTAATTAATAATTAAAGTTTTTTTTTGGGCCCATATTTTATAATTTATAAGTATAATAGCAAAAGTCAAAATTGAAAGCAAAAGTCAATTTAAAAAAATCGAGAGCTGTGATTGGTCGATAAGTTAGGAGAACAACTGTCTTTTAGAATATATGAAGATTGTTAATTTACAAAAACCAACCAACCCACTTAGGTGGTTGGCCACCATGCCGCAATTTCTTAGGAGCCACCTAGGTTCGATCTTTGTCACCATGTCGCCATTTCTTAGGAGTCACCTAGGTTCGATCTTTGTCAAAGTAAAAACTTTGGGAGAATTGAAATGGTAATTAACCTTAATACTATCCTAGCATGGGGTTATGTAGGTACCAATGCGATAAATTGACCAGGGGGTTTCCATCACCAACTATTAGTTACAACTCCAGCTCGTTTTGATTAGGAAGCCGCATGTTGAGATTGCACCCACAAAGCCACAATTAACTTTCCTAATAAGCCCCTCCCTCCCTCCCTAGGTTTAAAAACGCGGCTTTAAACCCCACGGTGAACAAATCAGCTACCAATGGCGCCTCATGAGATACGACGTCCGTTCAAACGGGCAGCAATCTCCGACCAACAAAAACGCCGTGAACTCTCTTTACAACGCCAAGCTCAAAACCGAACCCATGCTCAACTCCAAGCCCGCCGTCTCGCTTCTTCCATCCTATCCCTCCCAAACCACCACTCCGAACCTGAATCAGTCCCCGAACCCGAATCAGACCCCGAGCCTATAGTCGAAGAACCCGAAACCGATGTCAGAGATGTTACCGATATCGATATCCGTCAAGCGGCTAAACTCAAAGGCCCTGAAGCCCGCCGGTGGTTCGCTAGTCAACTTATGCTCCCTGAATGGATGATTGATATTCCTGATCGCCTTAATCATGATTGGTTAGGGTTTGCGTATATCTTATTTCGATTATTGTATATGTTTGTGAATTAACTAGTAAACTAATCGAAATTAGGATATATCTATTGCCCCTACTATTGTGTATTTATGCCTGCATAGTTCCAACTAGGGTTTACTGAACTCGGGAAACTCATAGAGTAGACAGTAGAGATGTGTATTTAGGGCTACATAATGTATAATGTATTAGTATTATATGGGACTGATTTGGCGGGTTGTGATGTTTTTCGGTGCTTTTTTGGCCAGTGGTCAGGTGGTGGCTGTGATAGTGTAAGGTAATGGAAGAGAGTGTCTTCTGTAACACGGATATAAAGAATGATGAGCACGCACAATCAAATGTTGATGAAAGAATGAACCCAAATCACGTTACTTTTATTGTTGTTATATATAATATTGTTTTATAGGTTTTTAAAATTAGTATGGTAGCCGTGGAATGTGGATACGTCGAGTAGTAATCGACTGTTTCTCGATTCCTTTTGGTGGCTTTTAGCAGCTTTTAGTGACTCCCGGCGGTAGTGCAAGAGAGGGGGAGAGAGGGTGATATGTCACATTGTATTAGGCAGGAGAAAAGAGATTTTTTTTGTGTGCGAGGAAAAGATGGTGATGTGTCATATTATTATTGAGCGTGAAAAAGAGGGTGATACGTCACCTTTTTATTGCTACCGTTAGAATCTTAAAATGGGGGTGGGGTATTTGCTTTATTCTAGATACGCCTGTAGGTACTTACAGGGATTTGTGATTTTAACAGGGTTGAACGTTTGGTTATGTCTCTCATTATGAATGAAACTTTGCAGGTATGTATTTGCAAGGCCATCTGGAAAACGATGTTTTGTTGTTTCATCAAATGGCACAACTGTCAGCAGACTACGCAATGGTTCCCAATTGCATCGTTTTCCATCTTCTCTACCTAACGGTGCAAAAACTAAAGAAGGTTCTCGGTCTGCTCAATCTTATTGTATACTTGATTGCATATTTCACGAGGTATTGTGTGGTTACAGAGTGTGAGTTTGTGATTTTCGTTGCAGCTATTTTGTTCTTAATGTGTTGTGATCGTGTGATGCTTTTGTGTCTTTTTTGATTACAGTTGGATCAAACGTATTATGTAATAGACATGGTATGCTGGGCAGGGATCTCATTTTATGAATGCACTGCTGAGTTTAGATTTTTCTGGATGAACAGCAAGCTTGTTGAGTCAGGGGCTTGTGGGGATCCATCTACCTACCATAGATATAGATTTAGTCTCTTGTCTGCTTATAATTGTGATCATCAGGGACTCCAAACAGCTTATACAGGGCCGGTACCGTATGTGAAAGACGGGCTGTTGTTTTATAACAAGTAAGATTCTTAGTGTATATATTTGATCTTCAATGTTGTGTTTAAATCAGAGCCTTGAATGTTTATGCTTTTGTATTTGTTTTCGTGTGTATTCAAGAAGCAATATAAATGATTTTTAGGTTCACTGATTATTCATACTTGGATGCTGATTTTCTCTTTATTGCAGGCATGCGCATTATCAAACTGGTAATACACCATTGGCACTTGTCTGGAAGGATCAGATGTGTAGTCAGTATGTCATTGATACGGATAACAAAGGACAGGTTCCAAATCAACAACAGGTACTCATGCTCTGGCATTTATCTTTGCATGCATGTAGGTTTTCTGTTAAGCACATTTTATTTTTTATCTCCTTGTAAAGATTGAACATGAATTAGCGCTTCTATTATTGATCCTTGAGAGGTTTTCCATGAACCAATGGATCAATCTAAAGAGCTAAAATATCACATAATTTCCCCCATTACCATTAACCATATTGTCCAAATCTTTACATATATTATTCTTGGTAAATTGAATTTTCTCAAGTGTTTCCCTTTGGACGTGTATTGAGGGTAGTGTCTATGCAAGAATTCATGCTAGTTTCAGGAAATAAAATACTCATCATTGAGTTTTTCTTGGTTTTTCATACTCCGTGGGTCCTATAAGTTTGCAACACTTTGATGGGCCACTAGTCTCACTAATCAAATGCTTAGAACACTTTGATAATGACAAAGTAGGGTGGATTTTGAGTAGAAGTTATATGCTTAGAACTACTTGCAATTTATAAGGAACATTTTAGAACAGGAACCCTTGCAAATTTTCTGGGCCCAGAGTAAAAATTTGCTGTAGATTCATGAATAAGGAATTAAGGATAACTGCTTCTGTACACATAAGTTACAGTTCCATAAGCATCTTTAGAAGTTCCGTCAAAACTTCTTTTTTAATCCATGATTAATGAAGACTTTTTTTTTATGTTTGTAAATGAATAGGTGGTTTTGGAGCTACAAGATAATGGACAACTGGTTACCTCTGATGATCCTCCTGTTGTACTAGGATGCTTGAATGCAACTTTCATACAAGAGGTTTGTGTATTATATCTTAGAAAACAATTCACATATAATTTTTTTTGACTTAGTTAGACAAACTCATATCCTTATTGTATATTCACTTGGGTTGACTGATTTTTCAGACAGGGTTGAATTCAGGAAACCTCCTACGTTTTGCTGTTAATGAGGGTGGGTTAACCTTTGTGGATGGGAAGCTGGAGAAGGCCGATCTACAGTACATAGGAAAGGTCCACCGTGCACGTGCTTTTGCAGATAGTTACTCCAAGGTAAGTACGAATCTAAAGGCCGAGTATCGCAAATATCTTTCTGCGTTAAATTTCACAATTTCACAAAACAATTGGTTCATTGAAACTAAGTAATCAGCTTTGTTATCATGTATAACTGCTCATTTGTAAAACAAAATAGAACATATAAACCGTAGGAGACAATGAAAGTTCACAGTAAACCATCATTAAAAGTTTTTAGGTTCCTCAAATTAACCTATATATATTTTTGTATCCCCAGATCGTATTCCAGTATATGGTTCGCCATTCTCCTCTACAAATAGAACATCTGTTTGCATCTATGGGTACATCAAATGAACAAGATAGCAGCACCAGTGAGGTGGAAATGGTTGGTTGATGATCTGATCTCAATAACGTCAAAGAGATTTTAATGTTTATACCCTGTTTTGTCAAATCGTCACTAGGTTTGACTCATCTCCCCCATGGCTTGTCAATAAGCACATCGTATCCACAACAGTTGAACCGTTACTTGGCTTGTGCATGCCCAGCTGGGAGATTGTCCGTTTATGTAGATCCTCAAAAGAGATATGGATTGTGGCTGATTTTGGATTTTGTAGATCCCGGAAAAATATATGGATTGTAGCTAAGTTTATGGAACTAAAGAGAGATGTGGGATCTAGTTTGTTAATTGTAACAGAATAGAACAAACGTGTAGCAAGCCAATATAAGGCAACTACACTATTCTATTCATGTTCAAGGTAAAATCTTAACCACATATGTATGTTTTTGAGCAAGTATATGGAATCTTTGTTTTGGCAAGTACATATGTATATTAGCAGTTACTGTACTTCATTAACTTGTGATTACAATACAACCATTTTCTTGTCTGGTTCTTTCCTACAAGTCGCATACTCTACAGAATCGTTGCAATAATTGCCAACACTGCAGAACAGATTCCAAACTACGAATATAAACATTGAGGTGGCACTGCTTAAATTGCAGATGCATGTGACTTGTTTGAATCAGGTTTCATTTTTTCTGTACTACCTTTCAGTCTCGTTTTTGTGGGTTTGATTCATCTATGTTCAAAGTTCTTACGCCGTGTTAAAGAAATACATAACTTAAATGACTCATCAAATACATCTACATCCATGGCACTATTGCAGTGCCAGATGAGTGGGTTTTCAATATATATATATATATATATATATAGAGAGAGAGAGAGAGATTGTATAATACATATTAGTTACAGTCACCCGCAACCCAGTTAGGTTTAGTGACTCATATTCAGAAATTCTAGTTTCATGTGTGCATGAAAAACTTATATATCTGTTAACCCCAATGATCCAAGAATCTCAACAAGGTACAACAATAATATAATATAATGCTAAATTATAAGGCACCATAAACTTTTTTTTTTCTTTTCCCCATTTATTTTGGCATTAATCGGAGGACAATAAGTGTAAAGAACAAACAATACAAATCGTGGTTCCATACGAGATACACAAGCAAACATTTAAGATGCTAAAGTGGTAGCCTCGCACCCATCATGTACACAGGCTAACACATCTCTGTAGTCTCTTGAGATGGTGAAGGAATCATACACCTTCCCATCATTGCTCTTCTTGTATTCAAATAGGAGTGACGAGTGGTTAAATGCAGTCATCTTCACAAACCCAAAATCATGATCCTTATAAAGACTCCAAGTAGTATTAATTTCAGTGAATTCCGACAAATGGGCACCTGCTCCGCCCACCACAACATGGATTGTCCCATTCACCGTGCCAGAATAGTGAGACTTCTCAGAGTTTACACAGTGATTCTACACCATCACCAGGTAACTCAATATTAGAAACCATAATAAATGTATATCTTATATGTATAGGGGTAGTATGGATGTGCAGTTTGAAAGTGATTATGTGATATTGAATAACTAGAACGATAAATAATAATAATAATAATAATAATCATGTACTTCTGCAATTTGAAGTTGTAGTAGTATTCAGATAATCAAATGCCAAAAAAGAGAGACGTTTGTAAGATGAACGTATAAATATCTCACACTACGCTAAAAGAAAGGGTAATTAGCCAAATATATAACCTTGGTTTACGTCTAGATGTTGGTATTAAATGATTAGCCAAAAATCTGGAGAAGCATATGTTTATCTAAATAATCTAAGTTTGGGAATCCAAAAAAAAAACCTCGGTATTGAGTATTGCACCTCATATATTGGGCAAGATCTTTCGTAGTTATGAACATGACCATAAAAGGCAATGTCCACTTTGTATCTCTGCCAGAGCTTTTGCAAACTCTCTCGTCCCATGGGCTCAGCAAAGGATCCCTCTGCGGCATAATATTTGTCGGAAGAGTAACCAAGAACACGGTGACCAGCAAAGATAAGCCATGGTTGTTTTTTCCTGTCTACTGATGCAAGACATTTCTCAATGAACTTGTACTGTTCGGTGCCTTCCCTCCAGTCATGCTCAGTGTCTGCTATGCAGAAATGAAACATGCCATAATCTGCTGAATACCTACAAAATGAACAAATTATCATTTTGTTTACATTCAAAGAACACCATCTGTAATGTGAATGGACTAATAAGTGCTTTGGATTTCATTGGAAGTAGAGGTCGCAATATCAACCCTTTACTTCTGATCGATGGGTCAAAAAATATGTCAGATTATCACAAGAGTTCGCCACACCAACCTTTAATAAAAAGTTATAGTGGACAACGAATATTCTAGACACGCACAACCGGTACGTCCATTACATAAAACTACCAGTTTGACCCGAACCGCCTATTTTACAACCGTTAATTAGATGTATTGATTGTTACCAGAATTTAGCTCTGTTTTCTGCGGGGACATAGAATGTAGTCTCTGCAGGGACACCACATTCGCCACCTGAATCATTACCATCATAAAAAGATCCGCTTCCAGGACAGTCACGTTCATGATTACCACTGCAAGATAATATCACACAGAATATCAACAAATGATAGAAAACACAAGAAATAAAAATTAAACAGACCGTTAAGATGACTTCATTAAAGCAACCTTGCCAGCATATACGGCACAACCGACGCAATGGGTTCGACTTGTGATGTGAATTGGTCCCATTGTGAAATATACCCGTTTGAATACACTATATCTCCTATGTGGAATACAGCGTCAATATTGTCAATGTCAGTGATGAGCTGGTCAGTGGTATTAAGAGAACCAGGTTGATAATTATTGTACTCATTGGATCCATCACGTTCTGCCTGAAATTAGCAAATGAATATGATTTTGACGTAATTATCATATGCAAATAAAAAGTGGTAATCTTAGTTTTTACCTTCCCCAAGTCACCAAATATAACAACACGTTGTAATGACTCTTGTCCAGGGAAAGGGGGTGACACAAATGAATATGTCTTTTTGCCCCAAATGTATGTGCCATTGGATAATATATGTCCCATTCTGTAAAAATACCTGCAATTTGCAATTTGTGATTAGAAGTTTAATTATAGCTGATCATCTAGAAATAGTCCTGAAGTATCAATAAATCTAGACATTTACTTGGCATTCGGCCACAAATCCTTTAAAAAACTCGTATGTATGAAACCAGGATCACGCCAGCCAACTGTCCTTGCTGGTGAACCTGCAGGAATTCTCGACCTTTTCATTTATCGAATCATCATAATCTAAATTCTAAAAACTACCTAAAAAGATGACATATTCTCATGTTAATCCCAATTTGAAGTCCTTACTTTGTTAAAATGCTAATACCAATTTTAATACAAAGAATATTATTTATCCGTAGTTAAATATTGATATTTCGCTAAGGCCTAACAGCGGTAAGTTAAGCCTACATGAATATCTAGGAAGCGGTGATGATGAAGATGAACATACCACACATGCTATTCTGATGAAATGTCAGTGTTCCAGCAGGAGCTAGCAAAGGGCGTTGACCCTTCACTACAAAAGGAGATTGCTTAGACTGTTGACTCTTAAGTCCCCACGCAACAAAAGGAGTCGCTTCATTTATGTTGTAGCCACTTGTCCAAGTCACAGTCATCTGCATTAACAACCAGTAGATACATAAAACAATTCAGGTATAAAGTAGTTATTAAAATGTAAGACAGAAATTTTAGGATGTATATCAAAATTCATTTGCAAAACTTACTTCATTCCAAGACTTTCCTAGAGCGAGACGTGGATAAAGTGGTGCTTTGGGATTTACAAATGATATGAAGTTAGAATATGCCACCAATTTTGGCTGCAAAGAAAACACAAGTTTTGTAAAAACGAAGCAAATTCGATGTTGAACATATCAAACATTCAAATTTCAAAGTTAACTAAAAGCTGCTTTGTCGATACATACATCTGATAATCCACCAGAAAACAAGGCAAAGGAGAAATCAGCTCGTTGATTGATTATCTGAAATTTAATAGTATTTTCCCCTGTTTTTGCATAGCGCGCATTTGAGTAATTTGCAAATGTGTACTGTGAAAGAATGACATTCTAATAAAGTCAATATTTTCAAAAATATGACAAAAAAAATGATAGAATCAAAGCTCGAGTAGTCGAATCACCTTAATTGGAGCAGAGCATATGTATGGAGCCTGTTGCTTAGAATCATTCCCATAGTAACAAGTTGATGCACTGCATTATTTAAACATTTTTTATTCAACATTAAACTCTACATTTACACTTTTACTTAGAAAATATTACTGAACCCGGAAACTTACTTAAAATTAGCAGGGGAAAACACTCCAATCCAATCATCATTAGCTGGTTTCGGATGCTTAAGCTCCACAGTCACCCATTCAACATCCTCACCCTATAAGAAATGAAAAGTCAAATAACAGTAGTCACAAATATAATACATGTTATTGAATTTAGGTTGGTCAAAGTACATCAAAATGTACCCAACTATCCTTGTTTTGCTATTGTAAGATCCCAGGGAGTGATGCTCCATCGCAGGGTGGACAACACTCCGTATTCAGTATAATCAATCACATAGGGTGCTACAGCGTGGTATCCTTCACGCTGTGGTATGTATGGGATTGATTCCTTATCTTTTCTTATTCTTTCGATTTTCTTAAATACCCATTTCATCATTTTGGGTAACAAGAGAGTGCAGTGTGATGACAATGTGGTGCTGATGTGACGGTAATGACCAGGTTAATACCACTGTCACCAATCTAGATGCTCTAATGTACCAAACTTTCAATTCATTGCTATATGTATCCGGTGACCTGCTATCATTTATGTAAATTTTGGTGACATCACAACCACATTACCGGTTTATACATAGGGTACATCAAAAGGTAAAAACAGAGGTCGAACACATACAATAACAAAACAAAGATACTTGGATGTATACCCAAATCAAGAAATCAACACATACATATTCAACATATCTTATGACTTATGATTAAAAAATAATAATAATAATAAATGTTAGAAACTTACACACAAAACATTTTTGATGTAAGTTACATACCTTGAATCCAAGAAGTTTCGGATAAGCTTGAATGGAAGCACCATCATGAAAAGCAAACACAGCTTTATGAATTGCAATCTTGGACAATGGTTGTTCTGTGATTATTTGATCATCATCACCTTTAACTAAATGGGCTGATCCTAAAACAACAAATAATAATGAGAATATTGCAAGTTTATACAAGATTTTCATTGTGGAAATTTCATTAACGACATACAAGAATGAATGAATGAATGAATGAAAGTGTTATTTGGGTTTAGTATTGATCGTATGATTTGAGAAGATTCCAAAGAGATATTCTGTTTTGAGCTTGGAAAAGTCAGATACATAGATAGATACATAGATATAGATAGATATAAGTTTTGTTTTGTTTTGTTTGAGTAATCCGGTGGAATTTTCAATTGGGATTACGTCAACCTTTGTTGTTTGTTGTTTAGTTTCAACTTTCACGTACACTACTAGTGGGAGAATCTTTGACAATCGAATAAACGGCCAATAATTACGGAAACGTAGTCAATCTTTGGACTCTTTCGGAATATTAAATTTTAGAGTTAAATGCAAGAATGGTTCCGTGGTTTGTTCACTTTTGCACCGTCAGTCATTTTTCAGGTTCACTCATACTCATGGTCCCTAAAACCATGATTTTTCTAACTTGATTAGATATTAACATATTTTTAAAACTTAACGGAGTTAATTAAATGCATGATAACATATACCACATGACACAAGTTAAAAAAAACTCGTATTACTAGAACTAGCATTCTATCTGCACTAAGATGTAACTCATGTTGTTCTCCAGGGAATCATTGAAGACGTATCTCATAATACTGATTCTCAACGTGGAGATGTTTATGCAACTTATGTTCACATGAAATCATTTGAATTTGTGTTTATTGCCATGGAGTTAGTTTCAGCAACAAAGATCAGTCTAAATAATTACATAAATAATGGGTTTGATTTATTACTTGTAAAAGTGACCTTTTTTTTTTTTCCGTAACAAGCATTAAGTAGAAATGCCGGATATGAAAGCTCCATATACATTTACTCGCTATCGGCCTCGTAAAAATGATCTTCATGACATTTGAACATTACTACCGAGTAAATCTGTTTACAGCTACATTGGACAAACAGATACATGAGTTGAATATTAGATTCAATGAGCATGCGATGGAGTTGTTATCTCTTAGTTCGAGTTTGGTTTCAAAAGAGATAAACATTGATGAGATTTGTCTTCTTGTTCAGAAGTACTATCCTGAAGATTTTACAGAGCATGAGAGAACTAAGTTAAGATATCAATTGAAGACTTTTAATATTGATATGACAAAGAATATCTTGCTAAATGGTGTTTCAACTCTTGGTGATCTATGCAAATGTTTTGTGGAAACTAAAAAAGTGAAACGTATTATTTGGTTGATAGAGTGGTTAGGTTAATCTTGACACTTCCAGTTTCTACTGCAACATCAGAGAGAGGATTTTCAGCCATGAAAGTATTCAAGACCCGCTTTCGCAATAAGATGTCAGATACGTATCTCGCAGATAGCTTGGTGATTTATATAGAAAGAGATTGTTGAAAGATTGATTCCATATCGATAAGCGATGCGTTCAAAGATTTTAAAGATCGTAAGGCTGACTTGTAACTCTACTACCCGGTACACTCGTTTCTCAGGGTATTTTCTTAAGTATTTTAGTTTTTTGTTTCTTAGAAACTATTTATTTTTTTATGTGTAAGAAAGTTAATTTGAATGATTGAAGAAAATTTAGATTTTTAGTGTTATTTTTGTTTGACCCGACCCGAATTAGAGGACCCTAATATAATATCCGAAACATAACGATAGGAAAAAAAATTCAGGCCCCCTCCACTAAAAACTTCAAGATCCGCCACTGGCTGTTCCCATTCGTCGTGGACGCATCTTCGAGTCATCCCCCCCCCCCCAAACGTGGATGGCAGTGCGACGTCATGGTTGCGTCGTGGGTGGGAGATTTGTACATACGACAACGACGACGAGCTTGGTGTGGGGCCTGAATGTGAGTTTTCGTTTTTTTTAATAATTTTTTCCAAAACCTATATATATATATTGCGAAAACTACGTAAACTTTAAAATTATGTATTAAATTACATGTTTTTTAAGTTCATTCATATTTGAAAAGTCATATGAGAATACAAAAAATTGTTAAAAACATATAAAAGTACCTATAACTTGATATGTTCATATGTAAATGGTACACGTGAACAAATTCATTCACATATGAATAGATCAAGTTATACGAATTTTTTTTGATTTCGTACGAACTTTTATTATATGTTCATGGATGAGAAAGGCCTAAACCACACGCATTTTATGCAAGGGACAAACTATCTATCTCATGAGAGAACTTACTTTGTAGTAACACAAGCAAGATAAGGGGGAAGAGAGTTGTTATTATACATAATTTTCAGCATCAAACACCCAATACATGTACGGGAAACTATCTCATCTATAGGATTTGCATGTCTGACAGCTGCTGAAATCTTCTTAGGTAGCATATATATACTACTAATTAAACAGCCAAAGTAGTGGCTTCACAACCATCCATCATGTACACATGCCAAGACATCTCGATAGTCCCTTGAGATTGTGAAATTATCATAAACCTTTCCATCGCTACTCTTCTTGTATTCAAACAGAAGGGAAGAGTGGTTAAATGCCGTTAGTTTGACAAATCCAAAATCTCTGTCTTTATACGAACTCCAAAGTGTATTAATCTCGGTGAAGTTTGACAAATGGCTTCCACCTCCACCGACGACACCGTTTACAGTACCTTCGTAGTGAGATATTTCCGAGTTGACACATTGGTTCTACACAAGCACAAAAGAGGAAATATAAGCTATAAGAATATCATTATATAAATGTTTGTATCCATATTCTTAAATCTTAATTTATAAACGATAAAGGATGAAGATAGAGTACCTGATATATAGGACAGGTTCTCTCATAATTATGGACATGCCCAAAGAATGCAATGTCCACCTTGTATTTCTGCCATAGCTTCTGTAGGTGTGCTCGACCCATGGGCTCTTCAAAGGCACCTTCCTTGGCTAAAAAGTTGTTTGAAGAATAACCAAGAACACGGTGAGCGGAAAAGATCAACCATGGTTGTTTTCGCCTGTCGACCGATGCAAGACATTTCTCTATCCATGCATACTGTTCTGAACCCTCCCTCCAATCGTGCTCCGAATCTGCTATGCAAAAGTGAAACATGCCATAATCTGTCGAGTACCTGAAATCAATATACAAATTTGAGTTGAAATATAATTTTTCCATAATCCATAAATGATTAAATAATATAAAATCTTTAAATATTCTTACCAAAATTTAGCCCTGTTGTCTGCAGGAACATAGTACATGGTCTCAGCCGGCACACCACACTCCCCGCCAGAATCAGGAGTGTTATAAAAGGATCCAGAGTTAGGAAAATCGCGTTCATGGTTGCCACTGCAGAATAAAAAAGTAAGTTTTCCAATTTAAAATCTCTTTAAAGCTAGATCTATACTTAGAGACGAACCTTGCAATCATATATGGTTTTACTGATGAAATGGGCGCGATTTGTTCTGTGAACTGATCCCATTGTGAGAGATATCCATTTGCATATGGCAAATCTCCTATATGGAAAACTATATCATAGTTGTCAAGGTCACTCATTAATTGGTCCTTAGTAATGAGGGATCCTGGCTGATAATTGGCATACTCATTTGACCCATCGTGTTCGGCCTAAAAGAAATGATCATAACATTGTTATGGAACAAGGGATCAGTTTTCAGTGGGGACAAAATCTTTTGATCAAATTATTTTAGTTGTACCTTTCCCATGTCACCAAATATGATAACACGTTGCAACGAGTTCTGTCCTGGATACGGGGATGATTTGAATGAATATTTTTTACTCCAAACAATCGATCCACTGGATAGTTGATGCCCCATTCTGTACTCATACCTGGAAAAACGTTGTCGTGGCCATACCCCAGTCAGAAAATAAGATAACCATGGTGGAAAAAATAGTAATATTTATTTAAAAAATAAATGTTACAAAAGATACCTGGTGTTGGGCCACAATTCCTTTAAGAAACTAGTGTGGATAAAACCAGGATCACGCCATCCAACTGTACGCGCAGGTGGACCTGTAGAGCCATTAAATTCATACATTCGTTTATTTTTAAGGTAATTTTAACACTACTTAACATAAGTTAGATAGTAAACTAGTTTTTATAGATCATTGGATGACATCATACCACACATGCTACCACGATGATGTTCCTGCTGGAGATATTTTTTTGGCATGACCCTTCCAACCCCACTCAACAAACGGAATGGCTTCATCAATGTTGTAGCCACTAGTCCAGGTTACCGTCATCTGCACAAACGCCAACATAATTCATTATCAAATAAAGAACACAAAACAGATCGACATAGTGATTAATCGACGAAATGCACCTCATCCCATGCCTTCCCATGAGCAAGACGAGGATACAGAGGTTCCTTCGGATTTGGAAAGGATATAGGATCTGACACAGCCACCAACTTTGGCTGTAAATCCAAAAACGTTAGTCCATGTTTTGCAGCATCAACAAATTAAGAATCATACTAACTTTATAAGTCATAAATGTAGTTGAATCAAAGAATGACTTCACACACATGTTCCAATCCGCCTGTTAATAATGCAAAGGAAAAATCTGCACGCTGATTAATAAGCCGGAAATCCAGTGTAGCTAATCCTGTTTGAAGATAATTGGAAGTGGATTGGTTTGCAAACTTGTACTGTAACAACAAAACAACATTCATGTACGTTATTGAATATTGAGCAGAACAAACCAAAACTAGCAGAAAGTCCCTTCAAGATTCCAAGCTAATAAGGTATCATATATACCTTTATTGGGGCTGTACATATGTATGGAGCCTCTCGCTTCCTGGTACCACTTACAAGGGAGTAACAATCTGATGAACTATCACATTTATGCAATCATTTAGGAAAAAAAACTGTTTATGTACAAGATATATAAAGGTTTTAGAGGCATTGCAATTGTAAACATTAATTACTTGAACTTGGCTGGTGAAAACACTCCAACCCAGTCTTCATTAGTTGGTTCAGGGTACTCGAACACTACATTGATCCATGCGGCATGCTCACCCTATCGTCATATCAACAGTCATTTATGCAACTTAAACTTGAATATATAGTTAACCAAAACATAAAGTTTTATAAAGGAAATCTGAGGCTTTATATCTTAAGTTTTATGTTACTATCATACCTTTTTTTTTTTTTTGAATGACAAATTTGGGCTCAACGGCATGCATCTTCATATACCCAACTCCAATTCTATCTCCATTCTTGGGAGCATTGCTCACACCAAGATTTGAACCCAATACCTCAAGGTCTCAAGTTCCTCCAAATACCAATCCATCTTTTTATATAATAATAATAAAAGATTAAACAGATTTATGTTCATAAGTAATGATATATATATGCTTAAAATTAACATTAATTCTTTGTCAAACAATCCTTGGACAATTTTTATAAAGGAGTATAGATCATCATCACGATAAAAAGATACTAATTAAAACACTAACATAGATGTGCAAATAAATCTAGAACTCATCATCAATATATATATATACTACCATATACTGTCTATATATAGTGTATATAAAAGTCACCAAAAAGAGATGCATGAAAGAATTTTTTAACGTAAGAGTACTATACCTTATGCCCCATAGGCCATAAGGAGCGGTTTAGCACGAATGGAAGCTGATTTATGGAGAGCAATAACAGCGTTATGAATAGCGATTTTGGAGAGTGGTTGTTCATCGGTGGGAGCAACAACGTAACATGAGGCCGGATGATGGTCGAGACGGCCACTACTTGCAAGACGGGATCAAGTAAAATGTTGAAGCGTGACTAACTCTATAAACAAAAGCATTTGAAACCAAAAATAACCACACTATAAACACATTATTAGTATTCATTAATTGTTGTTATTTCTGTAAAGACTTGTGATGCGCATCTTTGAAAGGCAGATGTGCTGGTCTATTTATATATAGCTCACACATTCGTAATTGAAACAATAATAATAGTTTAATATGAACGGGACTAAAGGTTTCATTTAGATGACTCTGGAGACATTTAGACGTAGATATCATTAAAAAAAAATGAAAAAATAAAATAAAAAAAAACTTACTATACCTAACAGAGGTGAATCAAAATTTATGTATGAAAATAAACGATAATTGTTCGAGAAACTTGTTCGGGTCGATAAAAAGATTGTGAATCACGTGGATAGAGAATTTTCACTACCAGGGTTATTCTAGAAAAGAAGTCACATTATTATTGTCTTGCTTTATTAATTTGTAGAAAAAAAAATCTAGTGTTAATTAAAACTTATACAATAATTTTCAAGGTGTCTCACTTCTTTTAGGAACCATCCCCCAATTATACTAAAGAAGTTAGAAGGGTGATGTCAAATTATCTGATTTGGCAAGGAAATAGCTATGCCAACTCATAAAGTTCACACAACTGCTTACATCAGTGTGTGTAAACGGTAGGTTACGGCGTTGGGCTGCATTAACGGAGCTGTGTGGTTCAGATGGGTTCTGAAGAATGCAGGCATGAAGGTGGTATTTTGGGCAAATGTGTCATATATTTCCATCATTTCTATCTTTGATGTAGGTATATATTTTTATGTAAAGTGTGGGATTAGGTGAAATGTTTGTATATATGTGACTACTTTGAAGTACAATGTAACTATCATCTTGGGGATATGTTTACCCAAAACCGGCAAAAGGACATCTTGGGGATATGTTTTGCTTCTTCCAAATCTCCATTTCTATGCTTTCACTTCTTCCCAAATCATACATTTAATGCAAAGGTGGTCAAACCCTATAGGAAGATAGGAAGAGGTGCTACGAGTATTTGAATTTCGAATTTGGAGTTGTGAGTATATGTGAGATGTGATATACATCAGAGATCAGAGATGATGTATATCTGATATACATTGGATATATCAGAGATTTATCCATATACAATAGTGTATCTTCTTTCATACTCTAAAGCTTCTTTCATAAGAATTACTTCTTCAACCTAAAACTTTATCAATACTCTCTCTGTTCAATGGAAGAAAAGCAGTTGAGCTTTGTCAATGATCTTAATCCTAAAAAAGATCTTTGGAATATGAAGGCACGTATCATACGGAAATGGCATCAAAAATATACTCTTGATTTGATATTGATTGATGAGAAGGTAATGGTCTAGCAGTTTTGTCTGTCTTTCAAAGCTTTTCCAAGATCCATGTTTTCTTAACATTTTTTCGAATTAATTTAAGTATGCTATTTTATTCTTCAGGGTCATCAAATTCAAGGGACTGTTAAGGAGCACTTGATTCCTCACTTTGATGAAAAGCTTCATGAGGATGCTGTAGTTGTTCTAAGCAAGTTTGGTGTTGGTTCTGCTAAAGGTGATAAATATCCTGTTGTTAAACATGACTACAAGGTGAACTTTTACCGTTGTACTGTTGTCAACCCAGCTGTTGGTTTCGAAGGACACCCATATGGTTTTAAGTTTTTCCCTCTGAAAGATATTCTTCACAACAAGGCAGATAAAGAACTTACAGTTGGTTAGTCCTGCTGTATCTTTAACCATATAATGTATGCTATTTCTTTAAGTGTATAATCTGTTCCTTATTTCTTCAGATGTCATCGGATGTGTGAAATGGTGTGGAGACATGGATATTTATAAAAATGAAGCTAAGGAGACCAAGAAACTCATCTTTGACATTGAAGACTTGGAGTAAGTCTTCTTTGTAACTGTTTTTTAAATTGTAGTTTGTAGAATTAAATGATAGTGGGAATAAATGATAGGAATAAATGAGTTGGACTAAATGATTGGTTAATAATGATCTAATTATTAAATGATAGTAGAATTAAATGATGGTGGGAATAAATGATAGGAATAAATGAGTTGGAATAAATGGTGTATTTATTGATTTGTGATAGGGGTACAATATTGAGATGCACTCTTTGGGATAAGTATGCTCAAGATTTTAACTCCTTCATCTGTAACAACAAATCTTCATCTGTAACAACAAATCTGGTGAACATGTTATAACCATTATTCAGCATGGAAAAGTTAAGGAATGGAAACGTAAGTTTGTTATATGTATCAAGGTTATAACTTTTTCTTCATCTGACATTTCAAGTATGCACTAAATGTGTTCTATATTCTGATATTTTAGGAGCTATATCTGTTCAAAATGATAAGTATGGCACTCGAGTCTTTATCAATGAAGACATGGATGATATCAATGATTTCAGGCGCAGGTGGATTTATTTACTGCTGATGTAACAATCTACTCACTTTAGAACACAAGTATTGCTTACAGTTTTTGCTATTATTTTTAGGTTTATACTGAAACAAGGAGGTGCTTCTACATCTCAAAGCAAGTTGTCATCTCAGACATGTTTCCCGCTGTATAATGAATTTGTTGTCAACAGTTCTAGGAAATGGGTTGACGAAATCAGAGAAGTCCCAAAGGTTTGTAAGCAGTGTGAATGTGTAACTATATTGTGTATAGCTTTGTGCATATATATAGAAATCTGTTATTCATGTATATGATGGGTTATTGTCTAGGGAATGTCTTTTGTGCTA
The DNA here is from genome assembly GCA_025447715.1 of Asclepias incarnata. Classification (NCBI taxonomy): domain Eukaryota; kingdom Viridiplantae; phylum Streptophyta; class Magnoliopsida; order Gentianales; family Apocynaceae; genus Asclepias; species Asclepias incarnata. Next base: position 5,785 of record JAOEHQ010048266.1, on the reverse strand, counting down.
CTTGCCACAATCAAAATTGTAGAAGAGGAGTTTGGGTGGTTTTATCCTGCGTGTCGTACCTGTAACAAGATGGTGGTAACTAAAGCCAAATACTTAGAGGTGGCTACAGAGAATTTGGAAGTTGTTGAGAAGGCACCCTCAGATACTTTGTGGTGTAAAGCATGCAAGTGCCAAGTAACATCTGTTATTCCAAGGTAGAATTTAGAGTTGCATGTTATTTGTTTTTAATTAATATATTTGTTGTATCAGTTTAGCATTTAAGATAAGATATTATTGTATATTTCAGGTTCAAAGTACAAGTGAGGGTTCAAGATAGTACTGGTAGTATTTCTGTTGTAATGTTTGAGAGAGATGTTCATAAGCTTGTGGGACTATCTTCGAATGATATTCGTGAGCGACAACTTAAAGTAGAAGAGACTGATAAATTTCCGTATGAACTTAATCGGTTGGTGAATAAGCTGCTTGCTTTTAAGATTGAGATTGATGGATACAATCGGGACAACACATATCATGTTTACACTGCGCAAAAAATAACAGATGATCCAACTATACTTGATGAGTTGTCAAAGGCTGGTGATGATACCAATGATGAGGTAGGAAACTTCAATTCTTATAAAAATGATACGTTTTATTATGTGAGATGTTCTTATTCGATAAGTTTTGATTGTTCTTATTCCAACTATACTTGATCAGTTTTGCTAATTTTGATTGTTAGGTCATTCAGGAACATGGAGAAATCGAATCTGTCAAGCTTTCAGAATCCTCGCAGTTTGTCAATCAGGAGAATTCTTCAAAGGTGATTTAGTATTCAGTCTTAACAAAACAGATTTGAAGGTCAATTTTATGATAACTAACTTTTACTTAGATGTTATGTGATTTGTTTGAAGGATGTGTTGTCTGGTTTCGCCGATTCTTCTCAAGTTGAAGCTGAAAAGGATACTGCAAACAGTCCAAATGGAAAACGATCCACTAAAGAAATGGAAAATGAAGCCACTGGTGAGCTATCAACTACATCCAAAAGGACCCGCAGAGTTCCTATCAAACTTAAAGAGTAGAAGCATGTCCCCAGTACTTGAGTGTTATGTGTTTTGTTTCTTTTGAAAACTTTTCGATGTATGAACTCATCCTCTGTATGTTTTAAAAGTTGGACCATAACTGCTGGCCAGCATTAGGAAAACTATCGACTTGTGATGTTCTTATGTTATTGTGTGTTGGTAATCATATCTGTTTCCAAATTATGGTATTTCTAATATGTAGATTAATGCGTTACCATATACTTAAAATATGAAGATCTCACATTGGCAAACAAATTCAATAAGTGGAAGAATCTAAAAATGAATGAAATAGTTGATGATGTTAGTATAAATTTTAGATGATCAGAACTTAAAGTTTGGAATGGTGATGAATATAACACTTAAACAAGTATTTTCAGGAATGATAATAAGAAATATTATGTTTGACAGATAAAGAATCATTTGGCAATCCATAATTGCTAAAAATTTAAATTTTTGTCAAACCTCATATAAGGTAATACATCAGAGATTTTTAATGTGATGTATTCAGATATAGTACCCATAATTCAAATTCTAATTCATTCACCAAAATTCTATTTCATTCACCAAAATTCAAATTTTTCAATACTCAATGTTAGTGGATATTCAAATTTCATAAAGAGCGCCAAAATTTGAACTTTTAAAACAAAGGTTTATCTAAATTACCTTATATGACTGAAAAGTACTTTATCCATTTTCAAACTTTCCATTGCTTTTTGCAGTTACTAAATTATGGATTCAACAAGAAAACGAAGAACTGAATACAAGTTTTGGGGTCTTGGTGAATCTTCTACACAAACTCCTGATGTATCAAGGAAAACACGTAAGGCTATTCTAGACCAGCGCAGGAGCATTCGATTATCGAATGAAAGCTCACCAAGTACTCCTACTCAAAGGACTCCATTGTCAAATATTACTAATGGTATAGCTCCTGAAAAACTTTAAAATAGATTTCATATCTACTACTCTTAGTTATAATTTATTTGTTAATTCTTGTATGTTTGATCTGTTGCAAGTGTCAACAAGAAATACAATGTCTCCAAAAGCCGGTAAAGACACTCCACTTAATCCAATAGCTGGTAATAACACTCCACATAATCTTACAGCTGGATGTAGTGGAATGCAGCAATCTCATGTTATAAATGGTAAAGTTATTCTATTTTCCTTGGTCAATTTCTGTAGTTTTAAGCTTTGGAATGTTATTATATGTTATACTTTTAATGATAATGTTTTAGTGTCACAAGCTTCTGCAGTAAACCTTCCTTCAAGGCACCTTTATAACACCACACATGTATCACCTGTTTGTTATAGTCTGCCAGGGTCATCTGTTATAGATGGTGATGTTATTTTGCTCTATCTTTTTATATTATATGAAGTTATATTTGTATAGTGTAGTGTATGAAACTTTTCTACTAAACTGATGATATATTGCTTCACTATGTTATTAGATAATGGTACACATGGAGTTCCTTCCAATGCATATAATCTCAGAAAAGGAAAACAAATAGCTGTACCTTCAAAAGAGAATATTCACCCTTCAAAGTTATTCCCATCACCAGAAATTCACCACATTCCAGATATTACCATTGGTAAAAAAAGGAAGAAGAATTTCAATACAAATGACATGCGGAGAATCGATTTGGAATGTGATACTGATGACATATTACCAGACTTGGTTGGTAAATTGAATGGAATTTCCAAAGGTATGATAATATGTCATTTAAATTTATGTAATCTATAATTTTGTTCTCCTAAAATAAGGTTTATGCCTTATTTAATTGTTTCATTTTAAATTTTTTGAAGATTATGTTGACCATGGAGATCCGATATATGTATGCTCCAAATGTAAGGCGCTGTTGTGGAAAGATGAAATGGAAAAGGGTAATGCGAATCACAAGAAAACGGCATTTTCTCTATGTTGTAAAAACGGTGATGTTCAGCTTCCTGCACCACGACAACCTCCTCTTTTGTTACGAAATTTGTATCATAGTCAGAGTTCAAAGAGTGTCAATTTCATGAATAACATCCGAGCATATAACATGATGTTCTCTTTCACGTCTCTTGGTGGTAAAATTGACAAAAGCTTTCATAAAGGTAGAGGTCCTTATGTATTTAGACTTCAAGGCCAAAATTATCATCGAATGGGTACCCTTCTTCCTGAAGACGGGGAAGCACCAAAGTTTTCACAACTTTACATATTTGATTCAGAAAATGAGAATGCAAATCGTCAAAAGGCAGTAAGGTGAAACACTTTTTAAAGTATGAAGTAATTATTAATACATATGTCTATTATCTAATAAGTAAACAAATCAATTATGGTTAATACCTTTTTGCTTTGCTTCAGTTCCTGCACTGAATCTTCAAACAACAAAGGGAATGAACTTCAACAAGATACCATTGAAGAAATAAAGAAATTATTAGACTCAGTAAATCCTCTTGTGAAGTCATTCAGAATGGTTAGAGATTGCTTCCAACAAAATCAGTTCCAAAATGTAACTCTCAAACTTATTGGCACAAGAAAACAAGATGGTAGAACTTACAATTTGCCAACCGCATCAGAGATTGCTGGTTTAATACTTGGTGATATTGATGAAGCTTATGATACACGAGACATTGTACTTCGAACTAAATCTGGTGGCTTACAACGAATTAGTGAGCTTCATCCGTCTTATCTTGCACTGCAGTATCCGCTTATCTTTCCATATGCAGAAGATGGTTATAGAGTTGATATCAAACATAGAGGCATTCCAAATGATTGTCAGGTCATGAGAACGAGGCTTACAATGAGGGAATTCTTCTCTTATAGACTACAAGACAGAAACGGACCATTTTCATTGCTACTTCATGCCAAAAAACTTTTTCAACAGTTTTTGGTTGATGCATACACAATGATAGAATCCGATAGATTGTATTATATAAGGGGACAACAAAAGAAGCTTAGAACTGATTCTTTCAAAAATTTAACTACTGTTGTTGAGAATGGTACCACCGAAGGTGCAGATTCTGGTAAGCGTATTCTCTTACCTTCATCATTTACTGGTGGTGCAAGGTATATGATGCAGAAGTATTTGGATGCTATGGCCATTTGTAAAGCAGTTGGATATCCTGATTTATTTATTACGGTAACTTGTAATCCAAATTGGCCGGAGATTTATAGGTGTTTGCACAACAAGAAACTTAAAGCTGCAGACAGACCTGATATCATTTCTAGAGTTTTCAAAATCAAACTAGATCATCTAATACATGATTTCAAAAAGTATCATTTCTTTGGTACTATACAAGCAGGTATCTACTTTGTTCATGTGTATTACATATGTTTTAAACATTTTTTAAGTCAGTATATGGTTTGTAGATACACTAACTACAAGGTTAATTGACTTATATTTCAGTTATTTACACCGTCGAATTTCAAAAGCGTGGACTACCTCATGCTCATATATGTTTGTTCTTGGCGAAGCAACACAAGTTTCCCAGGGCGTCAGACATTGATCGTGTAATTAGTGCTGAAATTCCCGACAAAAAAAAAGATCCTGAGTTGTATACCCTTGTGGAACAATTTATGATTCATGGTCCATGTGGTGCTGATAATCCAAACTGTCCGTGTATGGTGGGAAACAAATGTTCAAAAAATTTCCCCAAAAAATATGTTGATTCGACTTTTGTGGATGGTGATGGATACCCTGTATATATGCGTCGTCAAACAGGTCATACAGTAGTAAAAAATGGCATTCCTCTGGACAATCAGTTTGTTGTGCCTTACAATCCTCTTCTTCTTCGAAAGTATCAATGCCACATGAATGTGGAATGGTGTAACCAATCAGGCTCTATCAAGTATTTGTTTAAATATGTAAACAAAGGACCTGATAGAGTCACAGCTGTTGTTTTCGATCATAATGCCGGTCAAACAGAGAAAGTTATTGATGAGATCTAGAATTACCTTGATTGTAGGTACATTTCAGCATGTGAAGCGGCATGGAGAATCTTCGCTTTTGATATACATTATAGATATCCATCTGTTGTAATTCTGCCATTTCACTGTGAAGATGAGCAAAGTATTGTTTATGATGACGATGCTAATTTATGTGATGTTGTTTCTAACCCAACTGTGAAAATGTCCATGTTCACTGAATGGATGGAATGTAACAAAAAAGATGAACTTGCAAGAACGTTGATGTATGTTGAGTTCCCCAGATACTATGTGTGGATTGCGAAGGATAGAAAGTGGTATCGAAGATCAAATACAGCTTATGGTGCAATTGGAAGAATCCATTATGTTCCACCATCACTTGGTGAATCTTACTACCTCAGAATTCTGTTGAATCATGTCAAAGGTCCAACATGTTTTGCAGATCTTAAAACATTCAATGGGCAACTTTTTGAAACATTCAAGCAGGTATGTGTGGCACGAGGACTTCTTGATGATGACAAAGAATATGTTGAAGCCATTAGAGAAGCAGCGAGATGGGCATCTGGATCATATTTGAGAAATTTTTTTGTAATGTTACTGCTGTCTAATTCTGTATCTCAGCCTGCTAACTTGTGGTCTCAAATATGTGATATCTTATGTGAAGACATTCTGTATAAACAAAGGAGGGTTGTTAATTGTCCACGTATGAGATTCTATATTTTATAAATTGTGCATTTGTGCTTTGTTACAACAATCATATTGTTCCTATCTGCTTTGTAGGTTTGATTCTTGATGAACAAGAAGTTATAAATCTTTGTTTAGCGGA
>JAOEHQ010048265.1:0-10306 GCA_025447715.1 Asclepias incarnata | reverse complement strand
TCAACCAATGTGGGACAAACTCTTAAACTTTCACTAAACAAGCTACTTTGAGAGTCGATATCTCATTCACCAATAACTCATTTTGGACACATATTAGTTCATTGTAAACCCCTCATCATAGGCTACTAAATCCACTAATATATACTTAATAAATGTAACTTAATCTTATATTTATTATTGTCCAAAGTTAGTGAAAAACTACACTTTTTCCAACAATCACTTCATTAGTACACGATTTTAATCATGTTATAAATTATTAATAATACTTAAGTTGTCATTATCAAAACATTGTATTTTTACTTGTAAACATACATTTATTCAAAAATGCAAAAAATACTTGAATGATATGACCAACGTATGAAATTACTTAATTTATCAAACATTGGTTCTAAGAAACAATTGCTTACCATTCATTGGTTATTTGGTTACTCCATTGAAAGTTAGCTTTATTTAGACGGACACGACAAGTTTAAGAGATCGGGTGGGTCACTCTCCGATGTATTCCCTTGGATTTAATGTTAATTTTGTTCCCTAGCTTTTTCTTTGTCTTTACATCATCATACACGAATACATGATCATGTGGAGGATGGTCGATCTCTCCTTAATTACTAAGCTAGGAAATACCTAATAGTTAAACTTGTTTTGAATTGAGTAGCTTAAAAAATCCCCTGCTATCGATGTTACATTTTGATTTAGTGGCTTCACTAATATTTATTATTTCTTATTGTTAATAGTATTAAAAAGATTTGACTTATTTAATGTTTATATCATGTGTTTTAGAGACACATACTAGACAAACTGTATAGCATCAACATTATGAAACAACAAAACATATTCCCTTTTTGTCTATTATTAAGAGGGGGGAAAACATAAAAGAAATGAAATTAAAATTACACGATCTATGAGCTGGAAACAAGAAGAGTTTTAGGTTCAATTTAAAATTAAAATTACACGATGAGCTATAAATGAAAGTTCCTAACTTGAAAATATGAGAAAAAAACATAAAAGAAAAAAATAATAAAATTAACATATTATATAGTCAACAGTTTTGTAGGTGATATTTTACATTTGAAGTTTTCATTTTAAATGTGTTTCTTTTAATGAATGTAGGGGTATTATATTTTTGGGTTAAATGTAAATTTTGTCCCTTTTGGTTATTTGAAAAGCACACTTATATGTAGGGTTGTCAATAAACCCGACAATTCGAAACCCGATCCGAAAAAATCAGGTTCGGGTTGGGTTTTTTTGACCCGCCAACCCACCAACCTGAATTTTTTCAGGTCGGGTCCGGGTTGGGTTGTCGGGTTGTCAGGTCGACCCGTCAACCCGAATTTGATAATAATGTTGGCACTTGGGCTTGGGCAGTTGGGTTTGTGAGTTGTGACTGAGACTGACTGGGCAGTAAACAAAGAGTGAAAGATAGATTGATAAATAAATAATTAAATAACTAATAACTCATTTACATCCATTTCTAAAAAATTCCTAACCCTAAAGGCTAAAACAACAGATCATCTTTATCAACACCTTTCAAAAAAAAATTCTTCAAATCTATCCATCAATTAATTAAATCAAAATCCAATACACACATATACATAAATATAAACCGTATATATAAACAATAATTGCTTTTGAAGCATTAAACTTATTGAATTCACCCTTTAAACACATTTTATTAATTTCAATACCATCAATTAATTGAATCAAAACTATACAATAATACAACGAAAAATATGGTTCCAAACTCTAACCAGAAATATTATTATTATTGTTTATATATAAAGTTCATATTTATGTATATGTGTGTATTGTTTGGATTTAATTACTTTTGATTTGAGGTTGAAGATAAAGAAAGTTTTTGGGTTTGTTGTTTGAAGAAGATGAAGCATGAGAAAAAGACAAAAATGCCCCTCACGTGACTAGCACGTGGAGGGACTTAACGGCAGGGACGAACCGATTTGACAGAATTAAAACCACAGGGATGGAAAAAAAAACTCATTTTTAACGACAGAAATGAAAAACATGATTTCGAAAAACCACATGGACGAAATTTGCATTTAACCCTATATTTTTTTGACGGAATTAATGGAAGAGATCCTTATACAACGTCTATTACCAAAAGATATCATATACAAGATTGAAATATGAGACTTCTTGAACTAAAGATCCGATACATTATTTGAAATATAATTTTCCAACACTTACCAAAAACCATTTGCAAACATTATTTGAAATTCAAAAATTTTAAGTAAGAGTTTTGTTAATGACAGTGGCTGTCAAGATATATTATTTAGGTGCTTTAAGGTGATGGTTTTTTATGTATAAATTACTAGTTTTTATGCATGCAATAAACTACTAATAACAACCCTTAGGGCTGTCATTATCATTTTCCTTTTAAGTAAAGTAAAAAATAAATAAAAATAAAAATTTGAACGACAAAATTTTAATATACTCTTATTATTTTTTTTGAACGTTCAATTTGAGTAAAAAAAACCCAGATAAACCTTCTCACAATCCACAGACATTTGCTAGTCGATCACAACAAATCAAATATAACAATTCAAATATATGTAAAATCACAACACGAATATAACACGATATTTCATTCCAAAAATACCTGCCTTAGTATTTACTCGTAATTATTACCAGAATATAACGTTGGATTACATCTGTATTACTTTAAGAGAATATCTACCTATTAATTAAACATTTAATGCAGCATTAAATTTTAACATCAAGAAATCACTGAAAATTTGGCATATATATACTTCAAAATATTATTATTAAACCATAAATGAGTCAAACATTATAAATATTGTGACTATATTATTATTACTTTTCATTTCATAAAAATTATAATAATAATTTAGGTTTTGTTAATGACAGTCCGTTGATAAAAAAAAAACTTATGTGCCTTAATTATATTCAGATTTTCTTTTGGTATAAATTTTTTAATGAATTCACGTTATTTAAAAGGAAAGTTTGATTGTATCAAATAGGGGTGAGTACGGTTCGGTTTTGTTCGTTTTTTGACTAAAACCGAAAACCAAACCAATATAATTCGGTTTTTGAAAACTAAAACCATTGGATTTCGGTTTTTTCGGTTTGGGTCTATTTCGGCTCGGTTTTAGTCGATTTTTAACTACTTGTGGGTTTAAGCCAACTTGGCTAGAAAAGTTTAAAAGTTTATACCCTATGATTGCACTACAATTTCAATAACTTTTCCAAACAATATTAATAACAAAAACACTACAACAATGACAATAAATCCATCAAAATAAGTTGTACAAACTTCACATATTTATTTCAAACAAACTGTATATATAACTATTTATATCTTTTACGCGTTGTTTCGATATGCAATTTATTAAACCTAATCGATCTTGTTGTGTATTTTCACCTAAAACATTTAAATGATATTATTTTGTACACTAAAAAAGCAAATATATAACATATTTACTAATAATGAGTAATAAAATGATATAAATATAAAATAAAGTAAACAATATATATTTTTGGTTCGGTTTCGTTTTTATGATTCGGATTTTCATATGAAACCAAAACCGAACCATAACTTTCGGTTTTCATGGTTTTTTTGGGTTTTGGTTCGGTTTTTGCTCACCCCACTATCAAATGCACAAGTCAAGTGTAAACCCACTTGGTAAAAGTTTATGTCTCTTGGTGGAAAAAACAAGGTTTAAACCTTGACATAGACATATTTAGGGTAGTCCTAAGTGTAGAAATAGATTTGATATAATATATAGTTGTTCCAAAAAAATATAAAAATTAAAAAAAATCATTAGCAAAACCCTAATAATTTAATCATCATCTAATTTAACTAATATTTACAAATAATTTTTTAAGTGTTCTACTTTCTTTTGTCTTAAAAAAGGTATAACGTTTTTCCAATAATCAATACCAATGAAATTTAATTTAATTCCAGTAATATATAAAGTGACTTATCAACTAACAAACTGTGATGCCTTTTAATAAACACTTACTGAATGAACATATTAAAAATCAATGTTAGTTTATGAAAAGAAAGAAGTAATTATTTCCATTTCCAATTTTATAATCTTACTATGTCATTGACGACACACTAGAGTCCACATAATAGACCGTTTTATAAACCCATATTCACTATTTATAAACCTCTTAAAACTTTATTAATGTCTTTCAAGATAACTAGATATTAACAATTTTTGAAATGCATTTAATTATAAACCTTTTTATAAATTTTTATTTTTATTTTTTAAATCGACAGATTATATACCATCACTTAAAAAATCATGCATGCCAAATCTTCTTGAAATAGATAGATGTTCAAAATGGTTTGTAAAATTATGGATTTCTTCAAAATTGTTAAACCTTTTTTTTTAATTATAAAGGTTTTAAGACCGTCACCAAAAGATAATTATATGGTTTAGAATTTCTACTTTGCTCTAAAAATATCAAGCACTATTTAACCAAAAGTATACAAAATATTTTAAGTGTGCAATAAAATTTTCCTCAATATATTTTAAAGAATTTTGATAATAACAACTTTAAAAGTGTCACTAAAGAATTGATAATAACAATTTTAAAGAATTTTTATTTTTTAAAGAATTTTGATAATAACAACCGGTGGCTCGGCCTCTGTTAATGAGGATTTTTCTCACGTCTCGTTTTTTCGTAATTGGTGTGAGTTTTTTTTTTATCCTTTTTGCTTACCTCGCAGTTCAAATCTCAAGATGTATCTAGGTTACGGTTGTTTCTTTGTTGTTCTACTAGATATTGTAATTGTAATTGTACTTTTTCTTCATCTAGTACTTTGCTAGATGTTGAGTTTTTTATTTTTTATAATATATAGCCTTTCTAAAAAAAATAAAAAAAAAGTGTCACTAACTCGTAATTACATATATAAAAAGTGGTACATTATATTAAAAAAAAAACTAACTCTTGAATTTCTTAAAAATAAAGTATAAATTTTAATGCATTAAAAAAAAACCTATAATTGACATTCCTAATGCTGTCTCTATATAGTAATTGTAGTTTGTTTAATTTTTCTTTCTTAAAGAAAAAGAGAATTATTTCCATATATACATACACAAATAATTAAAGGAAAAAGAAAAAAAAAAGTAGTAGAAGAGGAAGAAGAAAGGAGCCCACATAAAGATCTTCTAACGTACGCATTCCTTCCAAACTGGCTGAAAAAAAAACACCCAAAATTTGAACACTTTAAATACCCCCCCAACTCTTTTTTGTATATTATATATATTTATTTATTTATTGCGTCTCTAAAACTAAAATTTGTTTTCCCGCTGCTACTTTCATTCGTGATCTAAATCAAATCTCTCTCTCTCTCTAAATATCCGCATATAAACTTGTTTCATTCTCTCTCTAGCGGTGGCCTCCTAAATCTTCGCTAAAGCCCTAACAAAAAAAACTAAGGTAAGGAAGGAACCCCTCTTTTGTTTTTCAAACCTCTTTCAATCTCTCTCATTAATTATATTTGACGGTTACGAAACCTTTATTTTTATTATTATTATTAGCTCTTTTATATATATTCATTTATTTATTTTTTTAATTTTTAATATCTATACGTTTAACGTTTCTGTTCTGTGGTTATATATATATATATATACACACACAATCACAATACAATGTATGTGTATATCTTTCTTTAATTCACAACGAATCAATCTTTTTTCCAACACTAAGTGAAGAAAGCTTCAGTGTATGTATATAATTTTTTTTCTTTAATCCTTTTTATTTATTTATAATAATAATAATGCTGATTAAATTAATTTTATTCAAATGTTGTCGGTGCTTTATTATTTGGTAGGGTATTCAAGGATTTAATTTCTTCAATTGATTAAAAATGTTGAATAAACATGTATGTTATTTTTTTTTCTTTTTGATTTCAGTTACTACAACTTGCTCTTAATTACATATTACATTAATTGTGTTTATATATATATATGAATATTTGGGGATTTTTGTTGTTTGATGTGTTTTTATTGATTTTGAAATTGTAGGTAAAGTTATATATAGATATATAATAGATGTGATGGCTAGTTTAAAGGAGGAACTGCACACTTTTGATTTGAGTAAAGAGGCTGGATTTCCTTCGGGTTCCTCGATTTCTGACAGTAGTTGTGATGCCAACACTCCCAGATCTCATTGCAGCCGAGGGTAAAAAGCTCTCAACTTTAACTTCATATTAACTTAGCTTTAATGTTTAGTTGACTTGTGTTTGACCACATTTATGGTTTTACCAAAAGTTTATGTTAGTATATTGGTGTTTGCAAAATCTTTAAACAACTACTTACAAAGTAGCAAATCTTTCAGTGCTTCGTTTAGTTAATAAAGTTTGTTGTAGTAATGCATTTTGATTTGTCAAGTATGCTTGGAAATACAAATAGCTTTTTTTTTCTTTGTCACAAACCACTTCTTCAATCCTTCATAGATTATTGATATCACTAATGCCTTTTGAAAAAAAATATTATTGATACAACTTTGTTTTTTAACTTGTGCTTGTAGAAGTATTTGTCAAACTAAACGTTCATCACAAGCGGGCTGGACAGACGAAGAGGTTAGTTTGTGGCTATATTCTATTCTTGGAGATAATGTGCATTTTTTTCCTGGTTTATTTTCTGGTTGTGAAAAGACGATAATATGTCTCTGGGAATGTGTTTTTAAAGTTTTTAGCTACTTTGTAGTTTATACTTAGATGCAGGGTGCTAATATTTCTACAATTCTGCAATGCAGGACACTATATTAACTGACGTGGTCAGGAAGTACAATGGGAGGAACTGGAAGAAAATTGGTGAGCTTGCAATCGTCCTGTTACTTTGTTTCATTTATTGCATTGATCATATGGTACTATGAGTAGCAGATACTGGATTAAAGACTTCTGAAGGGCATATGCGTGTTAAACTTTTTCCCCTTTTATTCAAAAGCACAATCTGGTTAAGATCATTTTACAATGTCATAGAAGTTCATCTTATTTACCGTTTTTACCTTGTGTTGTGAAGCTGAAGCGATTCCAGGACGATCGGATGTTCAGTGCCTGCATCGTTGGCAAAAAGTTCTTAATCCTGAACTGATTAAAGGACCTTGGACCAAAGAGGTATCTGTAGTCTTTTTTTTTCCTTAAATTTTTTTGTTTTTGTATGGACTGGTGCTTCTTTTTTTTTTTTGTTATATATGGTTAATTAGTTATCAAAATTTTATTTTCACATGTCTATTCAGGAGGATGATCGTATTAAGGAGTTGGTTGAAAATCATGGTTGTAAGAAATGGTTAGTTATTGCAAAGCATTTGGTTGGTCGAATTGGTAAGCAATGTCGGGCGAGGTAAGCACTGTTACTCTACTAATTTGCTTGCATTTTCATATTTTTTTATTAATTAGAAACAAAGTTGTGACCAATGCTGGGAGAGGTAAGCATTTGGTTGCAGTTTCTGTAGTTTTTATTAGTTTTACATACTCAAGCATTTACATACTCTGTTTTAGCGCAAGACTACGACCAAGTGACATTATGTATGCCTTTTGGGCAATACATAATATTATAACACTCTGTTTTGATGCAAAGCTCTTGACCAACTGAAATACTGTTTACCCCTGAAGCATATTTGTTTATCAAAGTTATGATGTTGTATGGTACTTGCTTGATTTTAAAAGAAACTTACTGGTGATGTTTGTTCCACTCGAAAATTGCTGGCTAAATGCTTTCTACGTATCAGGTTGTTTAACGATTTTAAGAAACTTGAACCATATTCCAATGGATTCTATTTGTTTATATAAATTAAAAACATTATAGCTGATGTGTATGATATGATAACAAAAATTATATTATATAAATTCAGCAATGATCAAACTTTTGAATAATGGAACCAGATCTTCTAAGAATATAAAAACACTTTGAACAATAATAAAGTTTTCTAACAAAGTTTTCAAAAGTTAGTTTTGATTTTAGTTGTCATAATATCTTGATGATTGTTGGTTGTTGGTGTGTTCGTATTCCTTATGAGTTGCTGTTATTATGGTACTATCCATTGTATACATTTTCTATCTGTAGAAGTTCATAGATTAGGATGAACTTGATTTTATATTGACATAATCCTTCTTATGATGGTCACATGGTTAAGGCATTAGAGACCTGATAGTTATTTATATTGAACTAAAATATTACATGTCTTAAGACCTTATAGAGATTTGATAAAAAATCATGCACCACTTAGTTATATTTATATTTCATGTCTTAAGATTAGCAGAGTTTTATTGTCATTCTGTTCATATTCAAATAAATATGTACATTATGTCCATTATTGCAGGTTCGCTACATTGGTGTAGGTTTGTATTCTTCGAAAGATGATGGGACAATATATAACGAAGGTATCCGAAGGAACAGATGAGACCTGTGATTTCCACAAGTTTAATGTAGTAAATGTTCAGGCCCATGAGGTTGGAATGGAAGCAACTAGAGGTACTCAATGAAAACCCATCTTCAATCTTGTATAAACCAAACTTAGGATATTCTTATTTTGACTATATAGATACTAATTGTTGGACTATTTTTTATATATGTTCTGTTCTTTTTTTGTGTGTTGAACTTTTAGATAGAACAAACAGGTCTTTAAGAAGATGATTCTTAAAAATTATTATATATGTTTGCAGCTGAAGAAGCCATGTATATGCATGGATATATGTATTTGTAAGTTAGAAACAACTTTTCTTCTCTTTCATCTTATAGATTTTTTTTCCCCACATTTGTTGAGCTGTGGTAGATTGGATGATCAAATTTTTTAACTGAGTTTTGTTCAACAAGGAATGGCTTTCAATGGTAAGTGAACAACAACCGCAAGATCCCAAGGGAAAATGTCTCAAGTTTCAGTTGAGCAGGCGGCAACTCCACTACTGGTGAGAATCATACTTGACTCAATGGTGGAATGAATGATTTGGATTTATATGTGTTACTCAAAAGTTGTGATTTATATTTTGTAGGGTAATCTGAGGTGGACACCATGATATTAAATGTCAATGTGTCTTTCCTGGTACTATGATCCCTGATAGGATACCACTTTAATTGACAATTGGTATAGATGAGACTCAAATAGAAGCTAATCCATTTGGATCTTCTAAAACTATGAACTGCCATCTTCATTTGGAAGCTCATGATCTTGGTTATTATATATCCATATATGTGGCTTTGTTGACCAATGTAGTATATATCTATATATGATTATTGCTACATATCACAGGTTTCATTAACTTTACATTACCTATTCTTTCCTGAACAGAAAGAAATACAGGAAAATGGTGCATTCATGGCTTAAAAGAAATCAATTGGTTACAATTACCCAGAGACATATATCATCAACGAACATACATATTCGATAAACCTCAAGGGCTTCCTGACCATCAACAGCCAGCCGGACGTTAATGCAGCGAAATCTAACTCCCCTTCAATTGGTAAGTATTTTCTTGAGCCCGGATTCTCTTATTATTGTCATTTTTGATAGCATTGTTCATGGTTAAAGTTGAAAACTGTGATTAGCATTGTCATTTTTGATAGCATTGTCAATTTTTGATAGCATTGTCAATTGGTAAGTACTTTAATAGTGGGTCTTAGTGATTTCGCAAAGTAAAACTTGAAAACGTTTCTAATGATGTTCTTACTAGAGTGTCTCCAATTATAAGTTGATTCGGAAATAGGATTTATGATGTTCCATATAATACAAGCATATCACATAATACATAGACCTTCATACATTCAATAATATAAAAGGATACATTCAATAATATAAAAGGAGTAATACTTATGCATTCTCAAACATCTTTTGTAATTGCTTTAATAACATTTTCACTTTTGCATATGTTCTCATCTTTGTTTTACTCCCGGCTTCAAAACTGCAGATGACAACAATGGAGAATATGGATGCTGTTGATTCATAGAACCCCTTTGCCAAAAATACATTCATGATATCATGATCCCATTTGCCAAAACTACACTCATGATATCATGATCCCAAAAATAAAGATGTTAACTTAGACTCCATTTGTATTTCATTTTTTTAATACAATTTGGGAAGATTTACAAGTTTATATTTGTATAAGTTATTTTGAAATGTCTGTACTATTAAAATTTTCCCCGTAACAAATGTAATTCTACTTATTTGTATACATAAGTTATGCTTTTGTTTTATGATAATTCTTCGATTCATTACTAATCATTTTTCTTATATATATATATAGACGTTTTTTAATGTATATATATATATATATATATATATATATATATATTATTTAATTTAATAAAAAATATTC
>JAOEHQ010048264.1:0-10307 GCA_025447715.1 Asclepias incarnata | reverse complement strand
GGGTAATTTTTTTTTACGGGGTACTATGAGTGAAATTTCGCTATATCGTCAGGTACCATTCTTGTAATTTACCCTAAAGTATATTAGGTCTTGTCTTAATTTTTAAAAATTTAAGTACTAGAAATTACTATTTTACCCTCCAATCTAAATACTATCCGCATTTAGGTAACTTCATTAATGTTAAAAAGAGTTCAAAAATCAATTTAAAGTTTTTTAAAAAACATACCATTTTGTAACATTCTAATCGTTTCTCCCTTTGACTTTGACCTTACCGTTGGTCAACTGTTAGTACCATTGTTTGACCGTCAATTCATTGGTTGTGTCGTTAATTACTTTAATTGATAAGTGATTAAATTGTTCTTGATTAGATGATTAACGTGATATTGGCATAAATGATATTGTTTTCGGGCGTTATGAGGTTGTCAGTTTGTCAATAAATGCTTGTTATGTCGGTTGGTACTCTTATTCGTTAGTTAAAGCGTTAATCGTTTGTTTAGGTTAACCTAGGGGAATAATAGTCATTTGTGTTGAAAGAATCAGATTTTAATAGGGATTAGGCAGCCCTAATCTCTCATTTGTTCAGCCCCATTGTGTATAAGTTCCCTCTCAAGCCTCCTTGCAAAACCTTTGCATTTCATTCGATCTTGGTGGTGATTTAGCGATTTTGGAGAATTGTTGCTAGCAATTGGTCTATAGATTATTCATCTACAGGTATACTCATGTTTCTTCAGGTCATTTTGAGGTCTAGTTGTTCATTGATAAAATTCGTTCCAAACCATACCCCTAATGGATGATTGGAGATCATTTGTAATCGATTCGGGTTGTTTTTGGTTCAATCAAATGATCCATATGTTAATCATTGAGTCTTGTATTGATATAAGGTCATTGGTAGGTCAATTGATGCATATAAGTCGTATTGGGGTTTGGGAATGGAGTGGTAATCGATTGGAAGGGAAAAACAAGGGTTTTCCCCATTTTTGCAGAGGCTATGGCGCACCATAGGGAAGGGTGTGGCGCACTAGTGACTTCCGAGGGCTGGTGCGACAGTTTGGTGCGACGCACTTCATGTCTGACAACCCAGTTTTGAAACGGTCATAACTTTCAAACCGTAACTCCGTTTTTGACGAATAAGCTATCCACGAAGTCGTGGGAGAGTCTACTTTCCAATGGTAATGTCCTTTAAATATGAATCAAAAGTAAAAATATCCAAAGTTTTGAATTTATGAGGGGTGGTCGAGTTCTGTCGAGTTTTGTGAACTCTAACGTATTGATTCAATCTTCGTAGAATCAAGCATTGACATGGGTCATGTTTGTGAGTGTTGAAGCTTGATTTATGATCATAAGTTATGTATGTAGGTATCAGGAACGTCTATCAAGCTTCTTAATCGTCGTTGTTTGTTTGTAAATGCTTGTAAGGTAAGATAACTTATTTTGACACGCTGGGGAACACAATAAACTTGAGTTTTAGTAAATGATAGTTATGACAAAAATGTGGACATCTCATACATATGTTGGGCATGAGAACCTTGTAGGGACGATACGGGTGTTGTTGTTGTGTACCTATACTATATCAATTATGTGGGACGGGGTGGGAACTTGATATGACAAATGACCTTGTAGCAAGTAGTGTACCTTATCATATTGATTAAATGTAACGTTTCATTGTAAACATTTTGATTATGTCGGTGATTGATTGATTGTGATGTAGTATAGTAAACATGTTGATTACGTCATTGATGATATTGTTTGTTTGTCGAATTGCTTATTACATCTAGTTCACTAGACTTAAATAGGATTGCTATGTCACGATGCACGGTAAGACCTTAATGGCAAATGATGTTGATGATGAATTAAATGGAAATCTTGTAATCTAATTTGCGTAATCTTGAATAACGTATTCGATCATTCCGTAGCTTAATTTCGTTTATAAAAGTGAATCTAAAGGGAGTTATCTTTGAGCGTTATCTTTGGAAATTGAGATCGAGTTTATCATGAGTTCTTAAGTATTCAAGGTTTTGAATGGAAGCGTTGGATGCTGGTCGTAAGGAGTCGAGATCAAGAGAATCTACTAGTTGCTTATAAATGCCAAGTTAAAAATGTAAAACATTTAAAATAAAAACTAAATTGGTTTTCAATCATCAAACTTGGTCATATTTATATTCGTTTCGAAGGTAATTGAAAGTTTTATTCGTTGGAACTATTTAAACGTTTTTACGAGTCTCGAGTCCTAACTTATCTTTAAACGAATCATTTTCCCGGAGAAACTGACATCTATCGCGGGAGTGTTTGGTGGGAACAGAACCACCATTTCCACGACTTTTTCACTCACTTTCTCTTGCACTCTCTCTCTCTAGTTTCTCTCTCTAAAATTTTTCTCATCTTTCTTGATCAAATTCATCGGTTAATCGATCAGTAAGTGTTTTATGTTATTAATCCTTCGTGTTTACTAAGAAATGTCGTGTTTTAGCTCGAAATAGGTTACAAATGTTTTCCAACTAGTTTTTGAACAAGATCCGCGAATTAGAAGCTCTACATCGAATGTTTCGAGTCGCTTTCGTATCAAAACTATAGGGAACATGTTTATCTATCACTTGGGTCGATTTTTAGCTAGAAAACAAAGCGTTTTACGAGTTATGAAGTCAAGAGCGTGGCTGGAAACCAAACACGCGCGTGATTGGGTTTTCCCTACACGTGTTTGGGTTTTCAAGGTGCAAAATCGTGTCGTTTTCGCGTGTAATCGAGTTTATCGAGTTTCCTAAACGTTATGCTAATGATCTATATCAAGTTTGAACCAAAACCGAGTCTTCTTTGTATGATTGAAGTCCAAAACCGCGCATGGTTTCCAAACCCGCGCGGGTTTACTTGTGAGTGCACGAGTTTGAGTTTTTGACTTCCAAGTCGCTTTGTTTTTGAGTCTAAATCATTCCTTGATGTTCCCTAAGCATTATACTATTAATCCTAATCGATTATGAGTCAAAATGAGTCGGCTTTTGTTGATGGTTGTGTGGGACGAGTTTGGAGCTCAAAATCGCGCGAGTTTGGCCATAGTTGACTGGTCAACGCGAGTTTGACCAGGTCAACGCGTGTCGGGACTGATATTTACTTTTTAAGTGTTTTCCGATGTTCTTTGTCCGTATCTAATCGATTCAAAACTCTTTCGTAAGGATAAACGATTTAAAGATGGAAAACTTAACTTTACGGACTTAACAAAATGAATTAAGGTTTCAAAGTGATACATTATGAGATTTAATGGACTTTCTGATAAACCTTAATGAATCGAGGAAAACTTTCATACGCGAGTTTCAATGGCATTTCTTAGGGCACTAGTTTAGGCAATATTACTATATTGTATTCGAATACTTATGGGATAACTTGTCGTGGTTTAGATTTGGATGATAATTGGATACGAGACTTGACGTGAGGAATTCTTCGAGCACAAGACTTATTGTACGAACGATCTATACTTAGCCTACGCCTCACATGAGTTTCGTAGCCCCTTTTTATCATGTTTTGGGGTGGAAAGATACTCAAATTAGTTTTCAAATGTTTACATGCCGTAGACAAAAACTTATATTTTGCTAATACATGTTTTCTATGCCCTTTATACTATTATGTATACATACTAATCGATTATGAAAACATGCAAACTATGAATGAGATATCGTGAATCATGAGTTGGAAATCGTCGAAAGTGAAACGTGAGTTAGAAGTGGTAGAACGTAAAACGTGAGATAGAAGTTGTAGAACGAGAAACATGAATCAATGATCATGAATAGTATTACATGAAACATGATCAATGAATCGTAATACATGAAACTTGAACTATGAGTAGTCATGTATAGGATGTGAACTAGAAAGGTGAATTAGATTTATGGTGAAACGTTGTGGTGAGTTGGGTGTGAATGCGGGTAGTCGGTATGATTGGATATTATGATGAGTTGTATGGATCTTTCTGTGTGTTCTATCCCTCTTTGTGGATCTTCTGTGTGTTCTATCACTATGTGTGGATCTTCTGTGTGTTCAATCTTTCTGTGTGTTCAATCCTTTTGTGTGTTTAATCTTTCTGAGTGGATCTAAAGGCAGGTTGTAGAATCGTAAGGCCACATACCGTGATACGGTTGGATACAAATGGATGCAAGGCAGGTTGTCGAACCGTAAGGCCACATACGTGATGGTATATGAGTAAACATTTGATCAATGTGAAAACCTTTGGTAAACTTTCAGTGGCTCGTCTATTCTATACTCAAACTTTATATCGATTGATTCAATACAAACATTATATATAAATATATATATATATATATATATATATGTATAAACTCTGATTTTATACACTCATTTCGGAAGCAGGAAATATATATATGTATATGCATTATGAATCAACGTCACGGCAAATCTTGATCTTTGTGAACTAAACCTACAAACTCACCAACCTTGTGTTGACACTTTCGTGTATCTTTTCAGGTATCAGGAATTGCTTGCGAGCTAGCTAGGCGTTGATGGCTTTAGTTGGACCTTTGGATACGTTATTGCATATTAGATGATAGACTCGGGTATGAATGCCTCGGATGGTTTTCCCTTGCATGGGATTTATTGATGTATTCTTGACGATTTTGTATAACTTGTTGCCTTATATGGAAATCATGTAGTTTCTCTGTGTAATATCCATTTGCAATATCCTTTGAGTTGTATCTCACGTTTCCACCACTGGTGGGGTGTTACAGTGTCATTTTGAGATGATATGTGTCGATACATGATGATATGTGATGATATGTGACGAATTGTTACAAACTGAGATAAACTCGAGTATAAACTGAGACGAAAAGTGTTAAGCTTAACCCATGCTAGTCCTTTGGGCTAGTGTGCTAAGTCGATCACCCGAGGGTAGTCATGATATCTCTCGAGTGACCCCATATGTAACGATTGAGTATTCTATCTAGTATAATCAACCAAACTGAGATGAATGGATACTCCTGAATTGGCTATGCCTTTCCTTGACGACGTCGATGGACCACCGAAAGGTCAACCCATCATGTCGGGTGTGAGGTGCCCTGTTGGTCCTATGACCGCCTACACACAATCCTCATTCTTGTGACGATCAAGTAGCGTAAGTTGCTTGACTATATGTGTAGGCATAATGTGACGATGTGATGATGCTAATGATGATATAATTTTTGATGTGATGATTAAGTAGCGTAAGCTGCTTAACTATGCGTGATGATTAAGTTGTGTGAATTATGTGGTTATATGTGTATACCTAAGTAGATGATATGATGATGTTGATGTCGATAACATGGTTGATGATATTAAATGATGAAAATGAGATGATCATGATGATTGAGGTCGATAGACACATCATAGGATGTGCCATCCTTTATGAAGATGCTCGTGACGATATTGATGATCGAGGTCGATAGGCACATCATAAAATTCGATTTCTTTTATGATGATGGTTGTGCTGATTTATGTGATATGATATATGTCTCATGTATGAATGAGATGATTTTTATGAAATGTTTTAAATGGTAAACCTTTTGTCGAACTAACCTGTTATCTTATTCGGCTTTAATTAGCTGACACTTGTTTTGTTGAAATGTGTTGTGTTCCTTAGGTTAGCATGTGAAGCGTATTGAGATGCATGTGAGGCTGGGTAGCTTGAAAGATAGATGAATAAATTAGCAGACATTAGAGACTCATTAAACGACTTTATTAATTAGAAGCTTAATTATGTTGCTTTAATGTCGAATGTGATTAATGGATTTCCTTCAATTATTGTGATGATATGAATTCATAACACCATTTATTGTTGAATTGCCTTTCCGTTAGGAATGTTTATGTTTTGTCGAAATGCTTCCGCTATGTTTTAACGCCGTTAGGCGAAAGTTTTTGAAAGTTTACAAACACATGTGGCATGTGATGTGGACCAATCAACAAAGAAAGAGAAAGAAGAAAGAGAAAAAATGACTTGATTTGATTGGTGGAAGATTTGTTTGTAAACTTTTATTTGTAATTAGTTTGTCAACATAGCATTTCTCTATATTTTTTTAAAAGTTGGGTGTTACACATTTACTTAAGAAAGCACCACCAACTAAGATCGTTATTATACCACCACTGTCGACCATAATCCTAACCTGACGGTCGTTGAAGCCGGCTACCGCCACCTCTTGGTGTATGTTCTGGCTAAAATTTTGAAGTTATCTACTTTTGTGTATCGTGGGGGTCGGATTTTGGTATAAACAATAACTAGCAGATTTTCTAAATTTAAACAATAAAATCATGTCCCATTTGGATCTTTATTTATTATATGGAATAGGACGGGGAACTAACCGCTATAAATGCCTTCTATTCCATCCGAATTATAAATGCAATTCAAATAGCTCATCACTATTCTTTCGTTATTTTGTTTTTGGAAAACACTTTCTTTCATTATTATTAGTGGATCATTACTCATTATAAATGCACTTCAAATAATTCGTCACTACTCTTTCATTATTATTAGTGTATCGTTACTCACTACAAGGAAAGAGTTTTTTTGTTCTTTTTTCTTTTAAATGATAGTGTATTTACTGACACTAAATAAATTTAAAATTTAGACTTAAAAATGAACTTAAATATTTTATCAACTAACATGTGTCATGTACTCTTTTTTTTTTCTTTTCTCCTTATGTTTATCTTTAATTTTACCACATGTATTCATCTTTTTTTTAAAGTCTATTTTTAGGTTTATGGTTTAGGTCTATTAATCATTTCTCTTTTTAAAAAGTAGTATATGAATTTTTATGTTTTATCAACACATTTTGCTCCAAAGGTATTATTAAATCTAAACTTTAATGACACTTTTTAAAAAGTGTAGGTAAATACAGGTAAAAGTGGAGTATGTAAAATATTTATTCACATTATATCTATATTTTTTATGTGCAGGTAATATTTTAAAATTTAGTAAAACTTTTTATTGGTATAGCGTCGATAATGGGTTTTACCTACTCTATTATTACCTACACTAGTTAGAAAATGTCACTAAACTCGAATTTAATGACACTTTTTGGGATAAAAGATGTTACTAAAACATAAAAGTTTATATACTTACACTTTTTCAAAAATGTCGCTATAACTTTGATTTATTGATACTTTTAATGTACCACAAAAGCACAGTCACTCGATGACAAAATTTTTTTTAGTGACTACATACCATGGATTGATATCACACAAATCATAAAGGGGTATAAAACATAGGGTTAATAACATTTTAATCACTTAACTTTTACACAATAATCATTTTAACCACTTGACTTTCTTTTAATGATATAATCTTAAACTCTGAAACAAAAATTAACCATTTAATATATTTTTTGAATGATAAAATCGTTAAGTTTAGTTGATTTATTGTTAAAACTACTTAACTTTTAGAGTAAATTGCATTTTTGGTCCCTGTGTTATCAGACGTTTTGCAAGAATAGTCCAACTTATGCCAAAGTGGCGATTTTGGTCCGGTTTTCATGTTTTGGTGGCAATTTTGGTCCAATTTAACGATTCCGTCAATAATCAACCGTTAAGTGAGTCATGTGAAGGGCAATATTGTCTTTTTAAACATACAGGGACCAATCTTGCAATTAAATGGGTTATGTTTATCTCTCATCTCAACCCTACCATCACCATCAATCTACCATTTCCAAAAACACCACTCATTTTCTTATCACTTTTCCAAGATCTTAACAACATACATGAAATTCACCAAATTCAAAACTGAAATTCATCTTATCTTATCTACTCCATCATTTTCATTTTCCAAATATCATCTCAATCCACTCCAAAATCCACCAAATTAAAAAAAAAAACAAAAAAAAAACCCTGATATTGGAAAAGAACAAAAAAGTAAAGTGCATAACTGATGATGTACCATAACCCATCCCATATCACAAATAAATTTAATTGTGGAGCTATCATCGGGAAACCACATTTTTGAGAACACCAAAAAGCAAAAATAAAGTGCATAACTGATGATGTACCATAACACGAAGTCATTCCATCATCTCTAATGAAATCACTTGTGCAATCAATTAACTTATCTTTAATGGCACAACCTATGTTTGATTCTGATTTTCAAAGTTTTAGGGCAGTGACGACATATAGATACGAAACCACTTCCAGCAGCCACCATCTCCACGGCATCCCCACCACCGCTTCTACATTATCCGGCCACCACCACTACAACTACAACTACAACTAATCCGGCCACCACCACCACTCACTTCATCTACACCTATCAACAATCCATTCACCAACAAAAAATTTAAGAAAAAAAAGAAAAGAGAAAGGGGGTACAGTAGATCTCAATCGCCTCCGATCCCGCATCATATCATCTCAATCGCCTCCGATCCGCCGTCCATTTTACTACTGTTCATCTTTCTGTCTATCTCTATATAAATGTACGTATAGTTTGCTTGAAGGTAGAGTGAATGGGGAAGAAAATGGATTCTGGGAATGGGAAAAAGAGAAAGACATACAAGATATATATAGAAAGAGTATATGGGAAAAAGAAAATGGATTCTGGGAATATATTTTCGGATAATTGAAAAGAAAAGGGAATTTTTTTTTTTGGATATATATATTTTCATGAAGAAAAAGGAATTGATTTGGTGAGATATATGTTGTTAAGATCTTGGAAAAGTGATAAGAAAATGAGTGGTATATTTGGAAATGATAGATTGATGGTGATGGTAGGGTTGAGATGAGAGAAAACCATAAACCACTTAATTGCAAGATTGGTCCCTGTATGTTAAAAAAGACAATATTGCCCTTCACATGACCCATTTAACGGTTGATTATTAACAGAATCGTTAAATTGGACCAAAATTGCCACCAAAACATGAAAACCAGACCAAAATGGACACTTTGGCATAAGTTGAACCATTCTTGCAAAACGTCTGATAACACAGGGACCAAAAATGCAATTTACTCTAACTTTTATTTGAATGACAAAACTCCTAAAGTTTAGCTGAGTTAGTGTTTTAACCCCTTAATCTTCCATTTGAACTAGAGCTGACAATATTCGATCCAAAATAACCTACGAACCCATTTACCCATTTGACCCGTCAACCCGGTAACTCACGACTCACTTGACCTGAAACCAATCCGCCAATCCACAACCTATATGACCTGAAATCAACCCACCAACTCACCCACCCATTAGATCCGCCAACCCGAAACTCGACCTGCCAACCCAACTTTTTTCAGGTTGGGTTCAGGTTGACAGGTTGTGAGTCAGGGTTGAAATTTCTAACCTGAAACTTTTAGTGGGTCGGGTTAGGGTCAGAGATTTTCGACCCGTCAACCCGAACCCATCAACACGAACCCGAACCAATGACAATCCTAGTTTTGGCTAACTAGGCTTGCCACATAGGCAACCAGGTGATCATGAAATTTTCAATTAAATTATTAACTATTTTAAGTTTATTTTAGAAAATTACATTATTATCCCTATCCATATTAATGAGATAATGGTTCTCGCAGTTCTCGACAATTTTATGGTTCTCGTTTTAACCTTTTACTATATATATTGGTTACTATATATATATTGGTTACTATATATATATATATATATATCAAACCGCATATGAATCTAATAATTGCTGCTATAATCTGCCAACTGCTCAATTATATGGAACTGACTACACGCATATAACCAACTTCCATATAATCATATCTGCTTGTTTTGGTATAATACTGCCAATATATCAAACTGCTATATATATATATATATATATATATAACTGTTAATATGGATCCAAATACTGACTTTATAATTAGCCAACATAATAAATTGCCACACTGGTCCAGTCATCTGCATACATTTGACCGAGTAATTAGCCAACATAATAAACTGTCACATTGGATCCAGTCATCTGCATACATTTGACCGAGATGACTAATTTTCTTCTCAAATCAAATGGATTGCCAAGCATAGGGATAAATTCCTCACCTGCCTGCATAATCTGCTCATTAGGCTCGTGAATCCAAATGAACATCACACAATCACACACAATCAAGCATACGAGGTTGTATAATTATAAACACTCACGCAATCAAATAACCAAATAGCACATAGTTAACCTAAAGAACACCTTAGTTAACAAATCTCCGGCCTAAGTAGCATCCTAGCTAACACATACTAATTCAATGCTACAATCGTATCGCAGTATACAATAATGACAACTAGAATTAGACCATCTATATACTCATCAACTAAGACCAATAACAATTGCTAACGGCAAGAACAACTATCTTTCTGCTAAATATCTAATCGTCGC
>JAOEHQ010048263.1:0-10307 GCA_025447715.1 Asclepias incarnata | reverse complement strand
TGTGTAAATAAAACTCTAAAATTCTTAAAAATAATTTGGATAATAAATTACACGGATGATACCTGTAGGTACCATACGCGCAAGAAATTGATACCCTGGGTATGGTCCGAGTGAAAAAATTCGTAATTGTAGCGGGAGAGTAATTTCGCCTATACCACAGGTACCATCCGTGTAATTTACTCTTAAAACTAAAACATTTTACATAAAAACTAAACATTACATAAAATACATAAAAACTAAAGAAACATTACATAATACTAAAAACATAAATAAAGGTTAGATAACATATTACTAAACGTTCTCATCGGCCGTCTCATCCTCGTCGAGGTACGCTAAGTCTTGATGCGAAACATGCTCCGTAAGATCAAATCGGAGCCGGAAATGTGTATCCTCGTCTCGCATCTCCGATAAGGCGTACTGGTCAAAAACCAGCTGGACGGGGGGATCCCGTATATGAACTGGGCAGATTGCGCGCCCTGCGTCGTGTATAATCATGTTGTGCAGTATCACACAAGCATACACAAGGTTCCTTATTGTTTGAACTGTTCATTGCCGAAACGGACGAGCAAGTATTGTAACACCCCAACAAGGCGGAATATTCGGGATGCCACATAAAGCACAGCATGACATGGAGACTAAATAGAGAAACATTATATGAAAGGATTTACAAGTGAAACCCAACAAGGATACGATTAAACAAGTAATTCAGATACAACCATTCGGTTCAAGTATGATTACAATGTGAGACTAATGCGTGATTACCAACGCTAAACCCCACAAGAAGGGTTCATACAAGCATTGGCCTGTGAATAAAAGAGTCTGATCAAGGGAGCGCCAACAAGTGCGCATCACCCTAGTTAAAATTCTAACAAAATATGCGCGCGCGTCCTCGATCCAGTCATCACTAGCATCCATCATCAAATAGCTCTTGGGACCACCTGATTACCTGAAAATTGTACTTACAAGTGTCAACACAAGGTTGGTGAGTTCGTAGGAATGAACAACAGATAATCATACCGGAGTCTAGAGTCACCAATATAACGGGCTAAGAGAGATACTTACAATACCCAAGATGATACGAAACACATACAAGTTGTTCATAGAGATAGCTTACACATACATCCACAAGTTGAGCACGCGTCACCAATAAGAGAAATATGAGCACATAAGAGTCATCAAGTTATCTAGAGCAATCAATCAAAGTGTACCATCGTTCTCAAGTTGTGTCCATTGAGTCATAGGGTAACCGGAACCCGTCGTGCCATAGGATACTAAATATCCGTCGAGTTGTTTGAGTCATAGGGTAACAAGTACCCGTCGAGTTATTAGAGCCATAGGATAACAAGTATCCGTCGAGTTAATAGCGTCAATAGAGTCATAAGCGTCATCAAATAGCGTTATAAGAGAACACATAACTAATACAAGCAATTAGTAGTGTTATTGCGTAAATAAGCGTCAATTGCGTAATCATATATCAAAACGTACACTTTCCAGCCCAAACCATAAGCGGATAGGGGCTACGAACTCACCTTATCGAGAAATAGCAAAGTTAAATCGGGCTATAAGCGTCCAACGATCTCCACGTGACCACAACCTATCATATATGTTCACACATTAACACCAAAGTCCCCAAAACGACCAAAACATTTCCTCCGAAAAAGGTTAAACACGCTCGAATCGATAAACGGAAACCGAAATCAAATTTATGTTACGAAAGTGTTTTCATGTTATTACATACCTCAATACGATTCCATGGATATATTAAACATAGCATTTGAATGTACGGATCAAAAGTTAGCGAAAAACGAAAACTGAAGACAGCAGCCTTCATCGCGGTGCGAGGGCCACGAGTCGCGGCGCGAGACACCAAAAACAGCAGGATCGCGACGCGATGGTGCAGGGGTCGCGGCGCGAGGGTCTGTCTAATCGCCAAATACGAGCCAAACAAGCATGACAACCAAAACCAACTTCAAATCCAACCTTTTCGACCTCAAGTAAGTTACTACAAGTTTATATGACATCAAAGATCAACTCAAAACACCTTTTAATCCATGGAATCACAAAACCCCAATTTTTAACCTAAAACTCACAAAAACGAATTTGATTTAAAGATTTTGATGAAATGGAAGGAAACTAAGCATATACACAAGTTTACAATCATGAAATAAACCATTTGAGAGTAGAAATCGCTTACCAAATTGCCTTGAAGTGTAAGACCCGAAAATGGATGATTTTGGTGGATGAACTCTTGAAAATGGTATCCAAATGAAGTCCAAAAGCTAGACAATATTATTATTACAACCTTTTGATGATTTTAACACTAAAACTACAAGATTTTGCAAGAGAAATTAAGAGAGAAAGATAGAAATGAGTTTGTGTGTGTGTGGTGATGTTCTTGGAAAATAAAAGAGAGAAAGAAATGAGTGAAAGAGAAGGGAGAGTGAAGAGATAAGGTAAGGGAGGTGGGTTATGGGTCACGGGTCACGGGTCGATCCACGGGTCGTCTAGATTACATAATATATCGTTCTAGTTATCTCACAAGCCAAACATTGAGTCAAACCACATCGAGTAATTAAATCGCACATAATAGAGTCAAATTTCCATAGGTTAATATTACTAACTTAAATTGTTAGTCAAATGATTACAAGAGTCAACGGGTCAAAATTACAATTGTTACAAGTATACCCCATTTTCCTTTAAGAACACCAAATGCCTGTTCAACATCCTTTCGAGCCGCCTCGTGTAATTTCTTGAACTTTTTCTCTTTCGGCTCGGTGGGATATTTATACGCCGTCACAAATGTCGACCAGTTAAGATATATACCATCCGTAAGATAGTAGCCTCGCTTGTAAAAATGTCCGTTCACAGTGAATGGGCACTTAGGTGCCGTGCCATTCCGTTCGGTGAGGAATAGAGAAGATTGGTTCAATGCCATATGTCGACCAGTTAAGATCACCCCTTTTATATTGACCCCTTAACTCTTTTGGACACAGTTTCCATGCCATATGTGTACAATCTAGGCTACCAATCATACCGGGAATGTGGTGTTTCGCTTCGTGTGCTTCGTACAACCAAAGGATGTCATGGGTTGTGGGTCTACGCAGGTAATCGCCGGCATATGTCTCGACAACAGCTTCACAAAAAAACTTAAGGCATTCACGTGACGTACGTTGTGACATTTCCAAATACTCGTCGTATTCATCCGGCGGGTTACCGGTTGCAAGTTGTCTGATGGCAGACGTACACTTTTGTATCGCTGTAAAACTCTTTTTAAATCGCGCATCATAACCCTCCTGAAGGACTCGTATCTCGACTCTATATCATGCACGATTCGTAAAAATAAACGTTTAGGCATACGATACCTATCTTCAAAGAATTCTTCGTCGAATTTCGGTTCATCACAGAAATAATAGCTGTGTAGTCTACCCGCGGCGTCGAGACGATTGCAATGCACCACTTTACGCTTCGACCGTCCCGTATCTTGTTCGGCTTCTTCTTCCTCAATCGCCGCCGCAAAAACTTCAAGGCTACTATCGTCAGACCATTGGAACGGCTCTGGTAAGAATGCTTTCGAACCAAATCGGTTTTCCATATTTGAAATAGAGTATTTTTGAGGTTTTGAGGTTTGGGTATAATTTTTGGGAGAATGAAGTGTGAGTTTTGTAGATTTGAATGAAATGGATTTGAATATATATTAAAAAAAAAAGAAAAGAAAAGGGACCGTTGGAGGGGGGCCGGGCCTCCAACGGCTACTTTGCCTTCCTTCCTCTCGATGGTATCGTTTGCCGTCGAGTCATACTTTGCAGCGTTTTTGGGTGTTGGCGGCGGTGTTCCCGTGGTATATTCCAAGTTGCCGCCGTGATACCGCAACCAATGCCAACCCTTTACAGAAATGATTATTTAATTAATGATTATTTAATACAATTATTTAATTGCAATTTCGATTCTAGAATGGGATTGGGGCTGGAATTACAAAACTCATTCAGATTTGTGATCCTTTTTATTGTTTCTTACATCTCGTTAGTAGCTCTTCGAATACGGTAGTATCCTCTTCAATTTTTCAATCAATTTTGTATGAATTCGAGTGTGAATATGTTGCTACTTGCTCATATGTTCTGATTACACTTACTCAACTGTTTAATTTTGATTTCTACTAGGTTCCACCATTCAACACGTCTTCTATCTTCTTACTTTAATCTTCGACTTTAGTAAGAATGTTTCACTTGATCTTGATATTCGACTGAAGCGAAGCTTCAGTGAAACTGAACTTGAAGCCACCAGGTTCATTATACATGTATTCGTTCATTGCATTGAATTATTTCTGGTCAAATCTTCAGCGGTCCAACCTGGACTAACACATTTCATAAGAATTTTGTTACATAATCTATCTAACATATAAAAATTTTGTATTCATCTATTAACAACATAGTTCAAAATAATCTACTAAAATTGATTTTCAGTTGAGAGTGTGTTGGATTCTTCCATGACATATTCAAGATCCGCACATTGTGCTGATACGCCTCTGGTACATATTAGATATACATCCAAAAAGATATAATTATTTCACAGTTTCGTATCAATATTGTCTAAATAACAATTTCTTTAAGGTACCCGTTACCAATCAAGCCTAAATCCACATGTGAAGTTCTAAAGACGCGGGTTCGATCATTCGGGGTACCCAGATCATGTCGGGATTAGGATGAAGGTATTGTACCGGCATCATAATGCTCATACGGGGTGAGTCGATGGGTATCCAATTGCGATAACGGGGTTAGGGTTCCCCCCTTACCCTTTTTATTGTCTAAATAACGCAAATCACAAAGAGTTAATACACAGTAAAAGACCACGTAAAAAATAAAAAATTTAAAAAAAATGAATGGTTTGGTTACTGAAATAATTTAATTTAAGATAAATAATTAAAATTACCCAAATAATTAAAATTACCGAAAATTGTTTTGGATGATTACCATAATATAGCATATATTCTCAAATTACTCTTATTTGGTATATATTTTTCTTTCATAAAAATGATACAGTATATCTTTTTAGAAAGTCCTAATAATCCTTTTAACAATATAATCATCACACTTAATCTTTTCTTTTAACATACTAAAAGACAGTTGCTCTAATAACTTATCGACCAATCATAACTCTTAATTTCCTCAATTTGACTTTTGCTTTCAATTTTGACTTTAATTTACACTTTTTATTTTTTCATCACCAATTTACACTTTTTAACCAATAATTTTAATATAATAAATCAATAATAATAGCTAACATATATCCGATAGAATAATAACTAATATATATCCTAATAGTATGTTCTATCTTATAGATGCAAAAATAATTAATTAATTAAAAATAAATATAATTCAATGTAAATCTTTATTCATTATCTTTATCTTTATGTTTATGTTTATGTTTATACTAAAAGACAACAGACTTAACCTCAATTGACCAATCATAACTCTCAATTTCTCTAAATTAAATTATTAAACATGTGACTAAATTGAATAATTAAATTTATAAATTAGAAAATATGAGCCCACAAAATACTTTACTTATTAATTATATTAATAATTGTAGAAAAACTCTCATTAATTAATTTATTTTGTTTTCCATCACTAATTTACACTTTTAAGTTATCATGAAAGATTAAATCTTACTAAATAATACTAAAACAAATTTCATATACAAAGAATTTTTACAAAAGCTGAAATAAAATATATGTTGTTTCAGAATTACATTATTTTATTTACATTCTTTACGTTTAAATTACCATTTTGTTTTTTTTTTTATATTTTTAAATTTCAATTTATAAGGTTTTTTATTTTACATTTATTTAATAATTCATTTTAGTTTAAAATTATCGTTAACCTCCCGTGTATTTGACACGGGATTAAATCTAGTAAAATACTAAAATTAAATGATAAGATTAAGAGATAATTAATTAATAAATTACACTTAGCATGTAATTAAAGTTTAAAAAGATTATTACGAGGATTTTGTAAACGGATATATCATTGGTCTTTCTAAAATATTACTCTTCGTTTAAAAACTACTCATGGAAAATATTGTTTCTTTTTTAGATCGTGTGTACACAGTTTTTGTTTTAATGAGAAGCGACAAGTTACTGTTTTTTGGAATGGAGAATCAAGCTTTGACAGTCGGGAAGTTTCTTTGGCTATTGACCATTGGCAAATAACATCAATTTATCCAGATAAACCTTTCATCTTAAACAGTTAAACCTTAAACCTTTCATTTTACGTAGACGAACAAAGACAATCGTACGTATGGAGACTTGGGCGGTTGGGCCACCGCCACCTCGATTGCCAAGGTCAAATCATAATCTAAGATAGTAAGATTTGGTCTGCTGTCTCAAAAAGTAAGTAAACCGTTTGAAGGTCAAAAGTTTTGAAAGTTTTAGATAAGTAATATTTTTCTTTTTCTTTTAATTTTACTCAAGATAATCTCTTTTATATACACATGACTAATAAAATGAAACGTTTTACGTGGTGATTAATTAGTTTTAATGTACGTGTAGAGATATAAGAGTATGGAGCTTATTAGGATAAGAGGACTTGCGCCATGTGACGTCATGTCACATCCCAAGAAACCATCCAAAAAAAGGAGAATGGGACATCTTGATAGAGTAGAGGGACTTGTAACATTTGTCACTCATTTGTTTATTTATATTTACAAATTTTAATTATAAATAAAAGAGTCCATTACATTAAAAAATAAACATACATCCTAAAATTTCAAAAAACATAAGTCCTAAAAACTTAAAAAACATAAATTCTAAAAACTAAAAATACCCATATTTTGCTTTGATGTCACGTTTCATTTGCTCCATGAAGCAAAACCCGGCATCGGCAGAGAAACTTACATTTGGTTAATCATTTGAAATAGTTGCGGGCTCTTTAGCAAGTTTTGATACTTCACATCGGGTTGATTCGGGTTGTTTGGGTTGGCCGGACGTGAATAACGTCTAGGGGTGTTAATCTAAAGATAAGAAGATGAGACAATTGAGTTGACAAAGTTTTTACTGCTCTCCAAAATGTAGTTGTGAATGATGTTGTTCTTTGCCTTTCAAATATGTGACCACCAAATTAAAAAAAGTGTCTTGATTAAGTCAATTCATCTTAGGGGAGGGTGTAAGCGGTTCCATTTCTTTGGTTCCTCCATCGGTTGAGCATCGGCACCTCAGTTCCACTACCCCCCCCCCCCCCCGGGGCTGATCCTTGTTTACGTTAGGAGCGTGCTGTTGTGACCGTTTTTTATGGGGATGTGGTCCACCGCCATATTTGTCAAAAACCTATATTATATAAATTGGAGGTTTTTGACTTTGAGGCTAATATTGTGTTTTTCTTGGCTTTTTATTGCCAGAATCGAAGCCGAAGAAAGCCGATGCTCCCCAGCATTCACTTATTCCTGTGAGATCGGAAACTCTTTGACTTTTCTGGTGAGTTTTGTTTTCTCTGTTTTGTGGTTTTCAAAGCCTTGTTTGGGGATTTTTTTGCATCGTCGGCCATATTGTTTATGTTTTCCGACAACCCCTTTTTGGGGTTGTTGGTTTTACTGCTGCTCCTATATTTTTCATGTTTACCGGCAACCCCTTTTTAGGGTTGTTGGTCACTGCTGCTATATTCTTATTGTTTATGTATATATGTTGCTTAATATTGCCATTAACTACTTTGTGATTAGGTTGGTAGTGTTAATTTAGCGGCAACATTGCTGGAATCTTTATTCGGTTATGGTGTTGCCGTTTTTGCTCCATTTTAAAGCACTATTTGTCCAGAAAACTAAATAGGTTACTGGTAATGATATCGTTGAACAAGTTAGGTTGTCGGTTTATGTTGAAAGGGCGATGATGATGCAAAGTGTCGTAAAATGGGACTCGGATGATCCGGGGCGTATCTTGGCGGGGTAGATCTTCAGGTTGGCAGCCATGGTGTCGCCGACTTACAAATTCCCAACCCTCAATTCCTGCGTCCAAATTTATTAGATAAAAAGTTTTCCGGTCATATGTTCATGTTTTCGATTTCGTGGTGGTCATGTTTTCCGGGGATATTGTTCACGTTTTCCCCCAACAAATGTTTTCGCAACTTTTAGCAAATTTTGGCAACTACACCCTACTTTTTGGCAAGTTTTGGAAATATTTGGCAAGGACAAGTGGCACAAATTGATTGGTTAAAACTTGTTGCCAAAACTTGTCAAAAGCTAATTTTGGCAACTACACCCTCCCCTAATACCTCTAGTAGTCGCCAAGGTTGTAAAACTCCTCCGAGTCGGCCGAATACCCGGAAAAAACTCCTGATTCCCCACCTCGCCAAGTCGAGTCCGAGTCAATTCGAGTCTCGAGTTCTCTAAATTTGATACGGACAAAATGATGATGAGCATGAATCTATCTACTAATATTATGTATAATTTTCAAATTTTGAAATATTATGTTAGTTTTTGTAAACAATTATGTTTAAATTTGAAGTTTCTAATATATTTTTAATGTTCTATTATACATAATTTCAAAAATTATTATGTTTATATATAAAGTCCCAATCCGAGAACCCTCGAGTTGACTCCGAGTCTCCAAAACCTTCTGACTCCCCCCTCGCCGAGTCAAGTCCAAGTCACGAGTTTTCTAACCTTGCCAGTCGTACACCAATTGCTCTAATATCTTCGTCTATGACAGTGTATTGCGGAGGTTGACATGTAGTCAGCCTTATCCCTACTTAAGGTAGAAAGATTGCTTGCTAGTCATACTTAAGTTAAAAAATGACCTCCAACTTTACAAGGAGTGATAATTGAACCTTTAAACTCTAAAGGCAAAAATGTTAAGGGGTTGGCAATACTACTATATTGCATGCGGTATTAAGGACGGTATGCCTCATACGCGCAGAAATACCACCGCCGGTCCCGTGGTATGATTCACGGTATGAGGTTCACAGTAATGATTGCCGGACGCTGTATGGGAAAGAAAAGAGATGTTAGTAGTCATTAGAGGTGGCAACGATGTTCTTTTTATTTTTTTATGTTACTGTTTATATATTTAGATATAGATATAAGTTATAGTTATATATACATGCGGTGTTAAATGTGATACGAAGAAGATGATGCGGTGTTGCTCCCACCATCCATTTATATATTATTATATTAATTATTAATTTTCATTTTTAATCCAGAACTTTTATATTTATTTTCTAAACTATCCTAAACTAAATAAAGAAAAAGAATGAATACACTGAAATGGTTTATGTTATATTTTTTAGGGTAAATTATAATTTTCGTCCCTGGACTTGGCACGTTTTTTACTTTTCGTCCTTGAACTCAAAAAATTGCAAAAAAATGGTCTAAACTTGGCAATTTTTGCAATTTTTGTCCCTGCGTCTAACTCCGTTTGATTTCTTGCCGTTAACTCGCCCACGTGAGAAACACGTGGGGGTATTCTTGTCATTTATACTACTCCCAAAAAGGTATAATACCAAAAGTGAAAAATCTGCCAAGTTCAGGGACAAAAATTGTAACAACCATATCTATATCTATATCTATATATGCATCTGTATATCTATATATATATATATATATCTGTATATCTTTCTTCTCATTCTTTTTTTTCAATCAAGAAAATTCAGAGAGCCAACAGGAGAGAGAAATAACAAAACAAGAAATGAGTTACAGTAGCTATACATATATATATATATATACATACAGCAACTATACATACATATATATAAGAGCCTCTTGTAAACATGATTTAGCCACCAAGATTCGACTACCCACCATCATCACAATCAAGATCCGGCCACTCTACCACCGTCACCACTGTTATCACCAATATCCAGTCACCACCGTAGCCAATACTCTTAATTTTTGATTGATTTTTGGATCTAAACCGGATCTACAATCCCACAACCGATAATTGATAACGATGATGATATAACTTAGCCCATAGCTATCTAAAGTGTATAGAGAAAACTTAAGCCCGCCATCATTTTTTCGGCCACCTTTATTTCCGGCCATCATCGTTTTTCCGGCCACATGTTCTTGATGATGATCTTAGTGGTGGTTGGATATGTTTTCCATCTCATTGTTGATATATATATATATGTGTGTGTGTGTGTGTGTGTGTGTGTCTTTGTGTATATATAGGTGTATATATATGTATAGCTACTGCAAAGATTATACATACATACATATATATGGGTGTTTTGATAAATATGTGTGTGAATGTACAACAACAACGGTACCCAATCCCTGCATAAGCGGGGTATGGGGGAGGTAAGATGTACATAGTCTTGCCTTTACCC
>JAOEHQ010048262.1:0-10307 GCA_025447715.1 Asclepias incarnata | reverse complement strand
GGTAGTCAATAAAACTAGTTGTTGGAAAAAGTTGTCTTTGCTTTGGTGGTACCGGCTTGGGTAATTCGACTAGCAATTAGGTGATTTGGTAATTTGATCACGGTTGGTGGTACCACGTGATTACTTTAATCTTGTCACGATTATCTTTAAACTCTATAGAATATGGTCTTAATTTAATGCAATCACATTTGAAGTCGAGGGAAGTCAAGGTGGATGACTTTTAATTATATTGTTTGAAGTTCTTCTTTATTTTATGCTATTTGTCTTGCAATACATTTTCCATTTTTTTTATTATCAAAAAGGATTTTAAGAGTAATACCCGTTTTCCAAACCATTTGACCAAACAACTTGTCTATCCAATCCCTGCGAACGATCTCGGACTTACCTCAATACTATATTACAAACGATCGGGTCCACTGCCCGTGAGTGCGTAGTAGTCAGTTTGTAGGTGATTCGTGTTTATAAATTTAAGACTCGATTTAGCACATCAGGGAGCTGGTTTGTTCTTCGTGTAAGGTTAGTTCGTTTTATGCTTTTCATGCCGTGAGTTACACAACATTCCCTTTTCTTTAGCCGGGGATAAAAGTAGGTGGAAAATGCTCAACGCCATTATCGTTATTGCTATTTGGAGACTCTGGAAAGCAATAAATGATGCGGTTTACAATATGGTCTTTTCGTCACCCACAATGATCTTTGAAGAAATCATATCCA
The DNA here is from genome assembly GCA_025447715.1 of Asclepias incarnata. Classification (NCBI taxonomy): domain Eukaryota; kingdom Viridiplantae; phylum Streptophyta; class Magnoliopsida; order Gentianales; family Apocynaceae; genus Asclepias; species Asclepias incarnata. Next base: position 9,596 of record JAOEHQ010048262.1, on the reverse strand, counting down.
TGGCGTATCTATGGATTTTGAATAGAGCTAAGAAGGTGGGTTTCGATTGGGATACTTGGTGTAATAAACCTTATATTTCGTGATTTGCTTTCTGTTTTAACTCATGATTTGTACTCTCCTTAATCTTGCTCCTTGCCAGTCTTCGTTATTAATAATACTTTACCGTCGTCGTTAAAAAAAGGGTTTTGAAAATAATGTTGATGTGTGTTTTACGAAGAAATTTTCAAGGTTCCAGTTCTCTTATTGTATGAGGATACGTAGTTGTTGGTGCATACATGGCTTAATACATTTTTAGCGCACTTCTTAGTTTTAATGATGACTAAGAATATACAGTATGAAAGTAAATGTTATATATAATTGATCATACGTATATTTCCACATGCTCAAACATCCATCTCAAGCACAACAAAAAGGCATAAAGATACAATCGGTTGCAAGTGGTCAAGTTTATCAAAAACGCAAAGTAGCACTAATGTTAAATATAATTGATCATACGTATATTTCCACACGCTCAAACATCCATCTCAAGCACAACAAAAAGGCATAAAGATACAATTGCTTGCAAGTGGTCAAGTTTATCAAAAACGCAAAGTAGCACTATCTGTAAAGTCTGTGGCTGATGTTTTCACTTCAGCGACCGATGCTTTGCAATCTGCGGTCGATGATCAACATTGACCGCAGATCGCTGCCTTTGGAACGAGAGTTTCGTTCGAGTGTGAAGCTTGTTCTTGACCTTGTTCTTGAAGTGTCAAGAACTTGTGTATTGTAATCTCTAGTGGTTAGAGATTTGATGATTTCTTGAAGTATCAAGAATACCTTGGTTGTAATCTCTAGTGGTTAGTGATTGGCGAATATCTTAAAGTGTCAAGATCATTTGGGTGTAAAACAAACTCTAGTGGTTCGAGTTGGGTTAATTCTTGAAGTGTCAAGAATTGGTGAATTCCTAGTGATTAGGAATTACTGATGTCTCTTGAAGTGTCAAGATTGTATTGCGGACTCTTCACCGGTTTTGGAGAAAGATAGTGCTACAAAATCTCGATTGGGAATCGAGGAGTGGATTAAGGCTGATTAGTTAAAATCCGACCTCAACCACTATATATCATGGTGTTCATGTGGTGATATCTTTTTACCCTTACCTTTTTATTACTTTTCATTAGATTGGTATTATATTTGTTTCACAAGGATTGAATTGGTTGTTAGTCACTACAAGTGTTAATTCCTTTGTTGTTCAAGTAAAACAAGTGTCATAACTAGTAACTTAAAATTGAAGATTTATCGAAAATTTTATAAACCAAATTAAAAATCGGGTACAACTTATTCACCCCTCTCTAGGTTGCACTTACAGTAGTACTGGATGCGACTAAATTAAGAAGATTTACTGATAAGGTGAAACTATCTCTAATCTCTAATGTATAATAATAATAAAAAACCTTAATTCATAATTGGAGAAGTATGGACCATTAGATGAAGTTCAACTTTTAATTAAAGTCACTAGATTAAAATGATGATGTCATATACCTTTTTTAGATTTATGTCACAAAATAAATATATATTTTTGTTAATATTAAAAAGAATATACTACATATCATTGAATATTAATTATTTTGTTTCCTATTTTATAAAGGTGAGGATTGGTAACAAAAAAAATTGCATTAGTTGTTTTGATCTCATCAATTTGTTTTTAACCGTATAAGATTGTCAAATAATTTATAAACTTCTATTTACAATTGATATAATTAATAACTTTTTAGTCTCTTTTGTTATTTTCAATTAGAATTGCTTAAATATGGTTTTTTTATTTATTGATTTTTACTTATAATTACGTTATCTTTTTTCATTTTTAATAACAAAATATTGGTTCATCTCTTCGTTAAAGAACTAAATTTCTATAATTCATAACAGTCTTTTACTTTTATTTATTTAATTTTATTATTAACTTGATATAATCAGTTTATTAAAGTGTTTTATTATTTGATGAATGATGACAATTATTTTAAAATAAACAAATATATTAATGTGAATGATAGAAATAGAATTAAAAAAACAATATAAATAAAAATGAAAATATCGATATAATTAATATCTATTGGAATTATAAGTTTTTGAAAAAATGAATACAATAATACAATTTATTAAATACTTGTCTTTTTATATATATGTAAATGTAAATTGTTTCTCAACATGTAGTGTATCAAAATATAAATGTATTTTATTACAAAAATTTAACATGTAAATAGTTATATAATTTCACTCATCCGCGTATTACACGGGACAAAAATCTAGTTAGATATATTAGTAAATTTTATTATATGACATTATTATGACTTGTAACAACGGTAGTTCATTAAATCTGGCAGCTTAATTAGGTATTCTTGGTGGTGAAGGTCTGAAGGATATATTATGAGTCGGTTAAAAAAGTAGAAATTAAACTAGGATTTGATTTGTATGGAGTAATTTTTACCCCCTGTATAATTAGAGGTAGGTGCGGAACGATTATGGATTTCACAAAAACAAATTATATATAGCCGTTAATATATATATTTATAATTATAATTCAGCCATAACCTATCTTCTTTTATTTCTTCTATATATATTCGTGTGTTTTGGGACTCAGGACATCAATGGTTCTTTTTAATTTTTTGTTTCTATATTTGTCTATAAATATTCGTTTATAGCTAGCCTTAGGACTAGGCTGGTTGTACAAATAGAACAAGTATTATTCATGCACGTTTCAATTGGATATAATTTTCACACTAATTAAACTTATCCATAAAACTCATCACATACACATAAGAAAAAGAAAAAGAGAGTAACACGGAATGTGGTAACCAAATTGGAATAAATTTACATAACACCCGTCCTAAGCACACATGGCAAATTAACACAAAAATTTAAGGCCATCTTTAATTAGTGATTTACAAAACCTTCTTCACTACTAAATAAAAGCACCCATATATATATACTAGCATTATACCCGCGCAATGCGGCGGCGGTGGTGTGGTGGTGGCGGTGACTGTCGGTGAGGGTGGCGACCGTTGGTGTTGGTGGTGGTGGGTGTAAGTAATTGATGTAAACGGGTACTTGAGATATTTTAGAAGATAAATGATTGTTGGTATAAATTAATTCACTAAGGGTAGAATGGTAATTTCGTGTGTAAAAATTTTCTAATTTTTTGTTTGGTAATGGGGTGAAGAATTTTTATATAGTAGTATAAATAGCTTCTGGTTCAAATAAAACAAGTACTATAGTAAAACAAATAAAATAATCTTTTTATTTTAACTGAAAATCGTTGTGCATCATGAAAATCTTCATGCATGAGTGCAATACTTGTGCTATATGAATATTCGTGCATCACTTTTATCATGATCCAATGGTCAACATCTTATCTAATTTATTTTACTTTAATACTTGTTTTACAATAGCCAACCCTTTTATATATATATATATATATGGGGAAGGTGAATATGGGGTTGTCACACATTTAAGCTTAGATGTGAAACCCCTCACATCACATTATTTTAATCAATAAAAAGACATGAGACCCAAGCCATTTATAATTTTGAAAACAAATATTAAAAAAAATATATTTTGTAAGGGGTTCCACATCTAAGCTTAGAAGTGAGACAACCCTATATTCACTTTTACACACACATATATATATATATATAGTTCAACCTTTTTATTTTATATCTAGAGATAGAGATAGAGATAATAATATGCACACTATCATGTCAACCCCAGCCCCTATTTGCTATCCAATTTGAATCTACCCTAATTAACCCCATAAATCCTCTTCGCCGAGTAACATATATGGAAACCAAAAACCCTAAACTTAACAACCGGCCATAAGATATACACAAATTTAGAGATGAACTCGATCATTTAAACCTGTTTAAAACCTAGATTATCATCATCAAACAATTCCCAGCTAGCTAGCTAGCTAACTACTCGTTCTAGATAGGGTTGATTTCCTAGCTCGCTCAGAATTGAACTTGATCTTGCTCATCTTTGAATCTTCTAGAGCTAATTTTCCACTCGATCTGAACTAGTAAAAACCCGATATCCGATCGAGATGGATCCCACTGCAGCAACCGCACACGGCCACTCTCTTCCACCTCCGTTTCATACAAGAAACTTCAACTTGCATCAATTCCAACAGCAAAATTCTGAAGATGAACAAAGCGGGACAAGCGGTCTTAACATGGGTGGCCACAAAAGAGAACGCGAAGAGAAGAACAACGACGATATGTTGAATAACAGCGGTGGTGGTGGCAGTAGTGAAGGCAAAGATGGCGAGATGGGAAGAAGACCCCGCGGGCGTCCATCAGGTTCAAAAAACAAACCTAAACCGCCGATTATAATCACTAGGGACAGCGCAAATGCACTCCGAACTCATGTCATGGAGGTTTCAGATGGATGCGATGTCATGGACAGTATTAGCACCTTTGCACGCCGCAGGCAACGCGGTGTTTGTATCATAAGTGGGACGGGTACGGTCACTAATGTCACACTCAGGCAACCTGCTTCCCCCGGGGCAGTCGTGACATTACACGGGCGATTTGAAATTCTTTCGTTAGCAGGTTCTTTTTTACCACCACCAGCTCCGCCTGCCGCTACTGGGCTGACCATTTATTTAGCAGGTGGTCAAGGGCAGGTGGTAGGTGGTAGTGTGGTGGGGGCACTACTGGCTGCAGGACCAGTGGTTATCATGGCCGCGTCATTTAGCAACGCGGCCTATGAAAGACTCCCACTAGAGGACGAAGAAAATACTTTACCAATGCAAGGTGGATCGCTTGGATCTCCTGGAGCGATTACACCACCACCGGGGTCCCAACAACAACAATTGATGTCTGATCCGTCGCTCTTTCAAGGCATGCCACCAAATCTTCTCAACACAATTCAAATACCAAATGATGCTTATTGGGGTAATAATGGCAGCGGTCGTCCTTCGTTCTAAGATCACGTACTATGTGTAAGTGTAACTGCATGTTATTGAGAAAACTTTCAGGTCTTAATTCTTTAATTTCCTCTTTTGTTTTTAATTTATGTCAACTCCTTTGGTTCTTAATTTGATGTTTTCTAGGGCTTTTTGGTTTTTGTTTGATGTTAAGATGACATACATATGCTTGTATTGATTTGTATTGTAAGAGCTTTTTAAGACTTTGTGATTCTTATTGATCGACTAGTTGGGCTTAATTGTTCTAACATCTAGTAATCATCATACATAAGTCATTTTGTTTGTGTTCTAAATACTTTAATTTGAGACATTATAATGAACTAAAACACTTGATTAGTGCATAATATGTGTATGGATCCATAATTAATTGCACTTATACAGTTGATTGCGGAATTAAACTTCCACATTAATGGGTCTTCAATTATTCACTCACAATTGCTGTTGAGATATGCATGATATCTAGTACATGTTGTATAGTAGAATTGAAAAAAGCATTGACAAAACCTCCAAACAATATTAATACATCGAATTAAGAAAAATATGTAGGTGATATTAATAACAATGTAAACCTTTAAATAATGGAGAAATGATCCGAGCTGTAAGCAAACGCTGTTTGCATATTGCGCAACATAAAATTGCATGCGGTTTTATAAATGTAAATTGAGATCATCAACCATGCACAATCGTATGTTATCAGTACGCAAATCGCGCACTGCTAGTTGCATGGATCATTTCTTCTTAAGTAGTATGCTCAAAGATGTTTGTTAGTTAGTTATATAGTTCAACAATTTATCTTAGCTTTATATGCCTTGAGCCATTTGAATGGTACGAACAGGTTGTATAAGGTGCATCAAACTCGAGTTGTATTCTTTTTGGAGGTGATCCTTATACCAATTATGTTTAGCCAGGTACTAGTAAAACAAACATTTTGACTATTTTATCGTTACATCAAAGAGAAAATATAGTCAAAATACTTGTTTTCGTGGTGTATAGCTGTGGACTTTCTAAAAGCATAAACAATCATGAGTGGCTACCCGTTTTCTATAAATAAAAAACTTGATTAACTACCAGTTTAATGTCTGGCTTGGTTGGGTTGTTTTTGGAAAGAGAGATCAGATGCTTTGTTATGAAGCAATTAATATTCAAAAACACAACATTTTGGTTTTTTTTTATTAACGACTCTTATCTGTCTGGTTTAGTACAGCTATATGTTCTTCTTTTATCCATCTTCTTCTTTATGTTGTTTAATTTATATTTATTTTTGGCCTTGTAAAACCAAAAGAGAAAAATGCGTCAAGATACAAATAATAGATGATCAGATAATTAAATTCATTAAAAAAGGGTTCCAATATATTATTTTATTTTTACGTTTTCGAGTTTAATTATTATAACGTATATATTTAAGTGAAGCTTCAGATTGATTTATAGTATATTTTGTTTTGTGGCCGTCCAAATCTAGTAATTCAAAACAACTACTTTTACAACAAAAGAGAAATGGTTTTAGAATCATATTTAAAAAATGAAAATTCCATTCTTTATTTTTTTTTTTAATAACAATTTATATTAAATTAAAACAACTAGCAAGGTGTTAGAGAATTACAATATCAATAATAGCAAGAACGAGGATCAAGTTGCCAATGAAGCCATTTAAACTTACAATTTTTACTCGCATTGCTAACCCAATTAAAGGAAGTCTTTAAATCAAGTGACATCTTGATGGTGGAATAATGCTCAATGATATCATAAGGTTTTAGGTTCGAATCTCACAAGGGGATTTTCTTAGAATTATTGTATTATGATCAGGTGATATCATTCGTGGGACGATAATACTCCAGTGGTCTGTCAGTAATTCAAATTAGCCGTTCAAAAATAATAAATTAAAAGAAAACAGAACAATGTAAGTTGGTATTGACTAAATAAGATTATTTCGTAATAAATATATAAGCATGTAGAATATTTATATATATATTTCGTAATAAATATATAAGCATAAGATTTGGACAATATAAGTTGATATTGACTTGATAAGATTACGAGGATATATAGATCTTTGTAAGACAATTAGAAATCCAAGTTTTCATGCATTTAATGAAACTTGATTAATCCAATGTAATAAATATACGAATAGTTTTTATATAATTAGTGATGCGCACACACACATGACACATGTAGGTCAAATGGGTATCAAGTGCACGAGGGACAACTGTATTTGTGGCTCGTATTGATTCCTAGAAGTTCGTTCTTTATAATTTCTTGGAATTCACACAATACTCTTTATAAAATATATAGTAGTGTCTAGCAGTATAGTGGTTGATCATACAGGCTCGATCAGTTGTAGTGTTTGTTTGATTATCAGATATGTATATGTTTGATAAACAAACGATATATTGAACCTTTAATTGTTAATTTGTAGATTCGGTTTGCTTATTTAGTATCATATCTCTTGATGTCAAGGTGTATGAAAATAAAACCACAAGTAAGTAGTGATGATCGATCGGGTTCTACCTTGGGTTTTCATGAGCCCGAGTTTATGAAAACCATAACGTCAAGCTCACGCAAGCTACGTGTCAAACATGCCCTAAGTGCACCAGTACGTGCAATATCAAAAATGGAATTAGGTACACAGATGGCTGGTTTAGTATGGGAGGGATTGGACTAATAAATTAAAATTTTCAAGGCAGGGCGATCGAGCCAAATTTATGATATTTACAGGCAGAGGACAATCGAACAAACATTTTACACATACAAGTGTTCGTCTTTTGAATAATGCAGCCAAAACTTTTATTACCTTATAAAAAGACCCAAAAAAGTGCATACCTATAACAAAATTATACAGATCCTTAAGACATACAATGAGATATATATATATGCCATACATTGAAATGTTGACCCCAAAAACTTACAAGGTGTAAAAATGGGGTCAAATACATAACATATACTATGAAAGAAAGATATAGCAGGACCTACAGCAAAACTACAAAAGTCTACAGATCGATGCAATACACATGATTTTAACACTTGAAACTTGGAAGGAAAACATGGTAAATTTGTTCATATATGTTTCCCACACTGATGACACTCAGAAAAGGCGAAATGGAAAAGGACGAAACCGGTGACCATGCATGCCCAGAAGTTTCAAACCTGGGACCATTGAATCTCCATGTGAAGCACGCACAGATCGAAGCCTAAATTGTAATTTGATATAAACCCATGAGAACACCATCATGAATAAAGCAGCTAACCGGTATGCAGAGAATCTTTCTACTCATTCCATGGTGGCATGGTACCCTCAACTTTTTTTTTTTATCTTTAGCTGAAATCCAAATCGAGTTCAAGGAGGAACACACACAAGCACACCAAATTACCTTCTTAAATTAGAAAAAGAGCTCAACCCTTCATATTTAACCAAATCCTAAATAGAACCCACATTACGAACGTTTGTACAATGGAAGGTTGAACATGATTTATAATATTTATCAAACTGATTTATATTATTCACGTTCAAACGTACTTCCATTATTGTAAAAATCACGCTCAACCTTACATTATAAACCATGTTAACATTCACAATCATTGTACATATATAGCGGCCGATATTGACCATTGAGATACCTTTCCACAAAGAAATATACTTGATGGACAATAAAATGTGCATATGATGGAAAATGCATTTTGTAAGATAATTAGGCCAGTGAAAATATATACTTCTATGCAAGAAAATTTCTAATTAGCCTGAATGCCTGGAAGTTTTCGTTACACAAGTGTATTAGGGTTACTTACACCAGTCTATAGGGGAACTAAAAGATTTATGAAGCCGAGAATTTAAATTTTCACGATCATATCAGTTACACTATCTGCGACGGTCACATATATATATATTATTGATAAACACAGGCTTCTCAAGTTACAATACTTATTTAAAGCAGAAGCTATACACAAAAATTTGCCTCGCTTGTAGAACGTATGAATTAAACTAGAATAATATTTAGACGCATATCATATGAAAGACTCTTCTCCAGGTATTTAACATATATAATTTGTAACCATATGTGTTGATTGGGCCTGGCCCAAAAGGTTATGGGTTCTACACTTCTACTTTAAAAGGGAAGCTAAGCTAGCTAAAAGATATGTTTTCCATCTAAAAAGAGCTCTTTGATCATAAATCATAAATTAATATATATAGAATTGAATACATTTAAAAAAACAGTTTATGTTTTCTTTAGTTGATAAGGCTTCGACCACTGGAATAAGGTGTACTCTGTATGGTTTATCAAAAGACAAAAGTTATAAAAAGTCTTAGGTTTCATATAACGTACCAGATTTGACATAGTCGTAATAAAGGTCGTCTAATTAGCAAGTCCTCCTTCTGCATGAATATCGGGGTGGAAATTTGGCATGACGGATTCAGGTCGATCTGAACACATGAAGAATTATATATTATAAGTTAATCACGTCAAGAAGTTGAACTTTAACATGTTAAAACACACCCATACATCCTGAATAATAGGAATGGTTTTCGGTACAGTACCGTACCGAACCGGTACCGAACCGTTTGGTACCGAAACCGGTTATCATCAAATGTAAGAACCGAATACCGTACCGAAGTTATGATTTCGGTACCGGTACTTTCGGTACAAAT
>JAOEHQ010048261.1:0-10308 GCA_025447715.1 Asclepias incarnata | reverse complement strand
TTTTATATACATGTGTTAGACAATTCAGAGCCGGCGGTCGACGAAGCCGATTGCCGGACACCATCACCTTTTAACTTTAACCATCAACCACCGCGCATTGCGTGAGTATTATTTCTAGTTAACCTATATACTTTTAGTAGTATATAACTCAAGTATTTTTAAGGCAAATTTGAAAAACAAATTTATATTTGTGGTTTTTCACCTATTTTAAATATACATATATCATTCCCCAATTTACCCCTAGAAGCACCTCTTTATATGCAAATATAGGTTATTCCCATCAAAATAATAATTCATCTGCTCCTCCTTTCTTATTCTCTACAATTTGGCTTCTACTTCCTCTTCATTTTAACACCATCGCTAACTGTGTTTATTGTACCACCTCTTCCGTTTCCCCTCAGCCTCAGGTAATGGTTACTAGGGTTTTTTATATTTTATATTTTTTGCGGAGTTTTCGATGTTTATTTTTCATAAATCTTTATACTTTATCAAGTTATTTTATTGTTCTTACATAGTGATATGTGTAATTAATTGTAGAGTTTAAGATCCCCAATTTTTTACAGCAGATATTATTATTATTTTTGTAGTTATTTTTTTTTTACATTTCGGCTTTATAAAAGTTTATGTCATTTGTTATTGTTAATTATTCCTTTATCTTGCATAAAATTAAGGATCTTTGTGTGATGAGTTTCTTCATAGAGACGTTGATAACGATGAATCGAAAGGTAAACCTTGTGTTGCAGATTATGCTCAACTAGGACCAGAAAATTTATAGGAGGATTTAGAGGCCTGTTGTGACTTGGTTCTCGATCTTGCAAATTTGGAACTTGATACCCCGCCTGATTTCGGGCTGAGCCAGCTTGTAAGTTACAAATATGACTTTTGTCGAAAATCCCTTGTTTTACAAATTGGTAAAGTAGTGGACTTTGTTTCTGTTTTTGCAGGAATTTGAATCGCAGGAAAGTTTTCTTGCCCGGGGAGGCGGCAAGTGATGTTTTTCTTTTTATTGTCTCTTAATTGTCTCTTAGCTGCGTGGATAGTACAACGAAACTAGAATCCAGAAAAGGAATTGTCCCCATTTAATGTTATAAGTAATAGTGTCAAGATCTGCCCCATTTCGGTATATCATCATAACAAGCTCACACACACACACATATACATACTCTTTTTGTCTGCTGTTAAGGTTCCTAATTTCTTTGTTCTTTTCGTAAAAGAATAATCAACTTATGCTTGTGTAGGTGGATTCTCGTTTGAGATGGAAGACGGTTCTGATAAAAGTGAAGATCTTCTCGAGGATGATGGTGCTGATCACGAAATTGACAGTGAACAAGTATTTGAAATTGTAAACAACGACGTGGATACTGAATCACTGTTTGGGATTGAAGGTGATGACTTGGAGAATGACAGTGAGCTAGTCCTTGACCTTGAAAGCAATGAAAATGACAGTGAGCAAGTTCTTGAGTTTGAAAGTAATGATCTTGAAGATAAGAACCAACTGGGGGAGTTTGAAACCAACGGCCATGATCCCGAGAGTAATCAAATCCTCGGGATTGAAACTAATAACCACAACAATTGTGTGCATGATGGTCAACAAGACAAAGACTTTCCTGTACCAGTTACAGGGATGGAATTTGATACATATGAAGATGCTTATAAGTATTATTATTCTTATGCTAAAGAAACCGGATTTGCTATCCGGGTCAAATCTTCATGGACAAAACGTAACAGCAAAGAGAAAAGGGGTGCAGTTCTTTGTTGCAACTGTGAAGGTTTCAAGACTTTAAAGGAAGCAAGTAGTAGAAGAAAGGAAACAAGAACGGGTTGTTTGGCAATGATTAGGTTAAGGTTAGTGTATTCAGGTAAATGGCGGGTGGATGAAGCTAAACTTGATCACAACCACTCGTTTGATCCTGGACGAGTCCAAAGTGCTAGGTCACGTAAAATAGCAGAATATGGATCAAAACGTAAGTTTGATCCAACTTTAGATGTGGAAGTGAGAACAATCAAGCTCTATCGAACCCCTGTTTTAGATTCAGTTTGTTTTGGAAGTTCAAATGAAACAGACTTGGATAACGAGCTTTTAAAGAATAGACGTTTAAACCTGAACAAAGGGGATGCACAAGTTATGAATGATTATTTTTGTAGGGTTCAGCTGATAAACCCGAACTTTTTTTACATCATGGATCTCACGGATGAAGGTTGTGTAAGAAACGTCTTTTGGATCGATTCTAGGGCACAGGCTTCATATGGGTACTTTGGAGACGTGGTTGCATTAGATACAACATGCTTGACAAACAAATATAAAGTCCCGTTGGTGGTGTTTGTCGGGGTGAATCACCATGGTCAAACTATTTCACTCGGATATGGTTTGCTTGCCGATGAAAGTCAAGAAACATATACATGGTTATTAAGAACATGGTTAACTTGCATGTCGGGACGCCCTCCACAAACCCTAATTACAGACCAGAGAACGACCTTGCAGAATGCAGTTTCTGAGATTTTTCCTCGGGCCCATCATCGTTTTTGTTTGCCTCTTGTTGTGGAAAGCATTCTCGAGAACTCTGGTAATTTAGAGTCCGAGGAATTTCGATCAATACTGAATAGCATAATCTATAGTTCGATAAAAGTGGATGAGTTTGAAATGTTGTGGGGTGATATGGTCCAACGATTTGATATGATCGACAACGACTGGTTACGTAAGTTGTTTGAAGACCGAGAGTGGTGGGCCCCAGTTTACTTAAAAGACACGTTTTTCGCAGGGATGTTCACTTTTCAACCGGGCGAGTCCATGGTGCCGTTTTTTCACGGGTATGTCCATCAACAAACTTCTTTAAAAGAATTTTTCGAGATGCATGATTTAGTTTTACAAAACAAAATCCAAAAAGAAGCATTCGATGATTGTGAGTCAAGAGAGTCAGCCCCAAAGTTAAGAACAATGTGCACCTATGAGTCACAGCTTTCCAACGTATACACAAAAGAAATATTTTCCCGTTTCCAGTATGAGGTTGAAATGATGTCAACTTGTTTAAATGTGTCACAAGTCAATACTAGTGGATCGATCATCACATACATGGTAACAGAGCAAGAAACCGATGGGAATACCATAAGAAATCTTGAAGTAATGTATGATAAAATAGGCGTGGAGATCAGATGCATTTGTAGCTGTTATAATTTCAAAGGTTATTTATGTAGACATGCATTGGCGGTCCTTAACCATAATGGCATAGAAGAAATCCCGAGTCAATATGTATTGTCTAGATGGAGGAAAGATTTTAAACGACTGTATGTACCTGATTTTGGCTCTGATAACGTGGATATCACAAACGTGGTTCAGTGGTATGCACACTTGCATAAACGGGCTTTACAAGTCGTGGAGGAAGGTATGACGTCTCAAGAACATTACATGGTTGCTTGGCAAGCGTTTAAAGAGTCATTGAGGAACGTCCGTTTAGTAACAGACAAGCCTGTTCAAAACTAATTTCGTTATCATAATATGTATATGTATATGCATGTTTTTAGTTGCAGTTTATAATTTTTTTTCCGCCTTTTTGTGGTTTATTTTATGTGATTTTGTACAGTGCAAAGGTTATGATACTATGACTTTATGTTAGTCTTGTAAAGGATGACTGTGCAATTGATGCAGCCTATGTCTTACAATGAATATATATTTCTGACATCATTCGTCGGTAACCTGGACTTTAGGTTACATACTTGCATGTCCACTAGATCAAGCTTCTCCAAATGTTCATAGACCATCTACAATGCAAGAGAAGATGGTCTAGCGACTCTGAATAGTCGCAAACACATGTCATACGGGTATATCTACTGTAAGGAAATTATGTACTTAACCGTAATCAATCATAATATGTAGAATTCGCCGCAAATTACCCAATTCAAGGTGTACAATATCCCAAAAGATCTCGGATGAAAGCTTGCAAGAATGTAATAGAAGGGAAAGATGTATATAAATGACTCAAAACCAATGTTTTGAAAATTAGACCGGACACTGAACCGGTTTCACGATATTTTATCGGTGTGACCGGACACCAAAAGAAATATACAATTATCATATTAATGCCGAAATAATTTTAACTTAAATACAACATAAGTTCATTAACATTAAAGTTTAATTTCAATCATCCAAAAACAAAACCAAATTTCAACACAATAATCCAAAAGCTAAAACAACTTAAATACTACTAAAACAATATACTAAAACAAACAAATACAGATGTATGTTAAAAACTTCAACTCCAAAATATAGAAAAAAGACATTTGACTAGCTTTGACCTGTCCAAATCCGGTTTGAACCCGATCCGGTTCTAGTCCGACCATACCGATTCACATAATTGGATATGGCTCAGTTACAACGAACCAACCGGTAGTTATCGAACCGGTTGTCTTAAAACATCCATTCCGACCCGTCGGTTTAAAAATACTGATCAAAAGTCAAAATAGTGTACTTGACATCTTTTTCTTAACAAACAGTTAAGTTTTAGATGTTCTATACCAAATGGTGCGGTCTTACGTTCTAAATATGTGTGAATACTGAATATTTATCTTTCATCAATGCTCGATGCCTCTAGCAATGAGTTACACAGCATACAAACGTCCGATTTAAACTCTCAAGTCCCAACCAAACTACTTACGTTAATTCAAGTTCCTATTCCAATCTATCATAAATAGCCACATTATTATACAACAGACTCGAAAATGAAGAATCGTTTCCTTCCTGCAAATTTCAATGATCCAAAAACGATGGAACGATTAAAGATCTACAAGAAGACGTAAACTAAGAAGATCCATGCTGCAACCAATCCTTAGCACAAACAAGTGCCTCAAGAGTCGATGGATTTAACGAACATTGATATCTATCCATCTTCTTACACCTACTATCAAACACGAAATCTTGAGAAACTGTAGAGACAGGAATACACAAGATATCAGAAGCCATTTTAGAAAGTGTCGGGTATTTTTGTCTGTTCACTTTCCACCAACCCAAAACATCAAATTCCTGCACACGGGGTAGTACTGATTCTTCCAAATACTGATCTAATTCGGATTTCCTGTTTTGATGGCTCGCGGTTTCAGAGATGTAGATATCAAAATCAGAAAGCCCGTCATCCGTTGAAAGAGAAATGCCTTCTTTTAATGAATGCTCTTCATTCACACTCCCATTCTCAATCTCAATATCATTCCCATTCCCATTCTCGTTAACAACAAATCTCGGTGTAGGAAGCATTTGCACCACATAATCAAGATAGAGTTCCTCAACAGCATCACGCACAACTTTTATCTGATTCTCGGCTTCATTACCGTAGATTTTTGAAAAACTAAACTCCACAAGCTTCATCTTAAAACGTGGATCCATAATCACTGCAATGGCGAAAACCAGAGAGTAATCTTTCCAGTACTTGCTGAATCTTTCATGCATCGGTTTTGTCAAGTTCCTAATAAACCCGTCTTCAATCATTGATGCATTTGTAAGCGCAAGTTGGATTTTCCACACTTCATGAAAAAACACGTCCGTGGTCGGAAATGTGGGACCCACCAAAAGATTGGCAGCATCAAACAAGAGTTTCAAGAAAACACAAAGAACTTCAACTTCTTTCCATTCTTCCATTGATGGATATTTTTTGTAACTAATGTCAAAGTCATCCAAACAAGGAAATACCTCTTTTAATTCGGATGCAGCTACTAACATGTGATAAGTTGTGTTCCATTGCGTTTGGCTGTCAAGATCGAGACTTCTGGTACTTGGTACCTGAAGTTTTTGTTTCAAATCATTGAATCTTTTTTGGTGACTTTCAGCTGTCACTACATACTTCACACTATCACGAACTTTATCAATCGTTTTCTTCATTGAAATTAAAGCATCTTGAGCAAGACGAGTCAAAACCCGAGAATAGCAACAGCCAATCATGAGTTGACCCTTGAGGACTAGTGGGTTGTTGCTAGAAAGTATCCCTCTGAGGTATTGTTTCACGGTTTCATTTGAGAAAGATTCATCGACAGTCACTGTAAATAGCTTTGAGTCTAAATTCCATTCGGTTATGCAAGAAAGGACTGCATGATTGAAAGCAGATTCAGAGTCGGGAAATGGTAACAGCTTAACAGCAAGAATCTTTCGATTCAACTTCCAATTGTTATCAATGAATTGACCCGTTATGCATACATAACATACACTTTGATCTGTAGACCACATATCCAAAGAAAGACTAACACGTCCTGGAATGCTGGAAATAAGATTCAAAAGGTCCTGTTTTTCCCTTGCGTAAAATTCGACACAATCACTTTCAATAGCATCACGGGACATAACGTTGAATTGAGGTTGAAGAGCTCTAACAGAATCCATAAAACCAAGATGGTCCATCATGTCAAGAGGGTATTCATGCATAATAATCATCTTTGCAATCTCATATCTGCAACGAGCCTGATTCAAGAAACCACTTGCAGATCCAGATGTACTTATATATCGTTTTTTAGGGAGAGCACCATTAGTGTTTGCAACAAGGGTACATGAAGACATTTGAGGGAAATTTCCAAAGGTAACATGCCGCTTAAGGTGGCTAGTGGTACATTTTACATCAACGCTCTCAAGTGTGACGTGTTCCCATATGGAATTCTTTCTCTTGCTTGTTGTCTGTGCATCAGCATCATACGGTTCATTCTTGGTTATAGGGTTACCCATGAAATTCTGAAAATGCAAAAAATATCGTTAAAATAAGCTGAAGTTTTACAACTTTGCATAAACATAACCATAAATCATAAGGTTAGAATAGTGCAAATTGATCAAAATTGTTACATATCTTTAGGGGATGTTTGGAATCGCATTTTGGATGTTGTTATGCGATATGGAAGAATATATCTACAACAAAATGGACTGCATAAGATTGTTTTAAAATGAGCTAACAAACTGTTTTCTGAGTGTTTGGCAGATTATGATTATATAAGAATTTTGAAAGCAACAACAACCCTAAATAGTCATATAATTAAAATCAGTTATGCTACAGCGACTCTTAAAACTATTTATCCAAAACTGCATATGTGACAGATAAGGACTTCAAGTTAATACCAACATGACCAGTCATTTTGTCTTGCCAAAAGAACAGACTTCAAGGCTCCTCTCTTTTTTTCTTGGGTGAGAAAATATGACCTGTGACGTTGATTTCAACTTGAGAGGATCTCAATCTTTATTTGACCATAAAAAAGTTAGACAGCTAACCAACACTAAAGACTAGTTATCCGCACGACTTGATAACCCAATGATGAGATAAATAACTTTAAACCGCAATGCCAAACACCCCTTGCTGTTTTTAGTTTCCATTATCTCTTTTACTAATAACATAATGCAAAGAAGAATCCGGAGAGAAGTGAAATCAAATGCATCAAACTCTTTTTAAAAAACAGGGAATCGAAGTTCAAAAAAATGCAACACAAGAGTTGCAAGTACCACAATCCTTCGTTCGCGATCCTCTCATGTTGTCTCAAGTTATGAACTTGTAAATAATAAACAGGGGGCCCCAATTTTAGTTGATGGCGTTCGAAGAATTTTGATTGGTTCAACATGACCAACACGAGGGATTTCAACTTGAGAGGATCATAACCTTAACTACTATTTATCCTTAAACCCAACCTACAAAGATATTATTAATACACTAAAAGGGTATTTTGAATCATAGACACAGCCAATGGTCAGGCATCCAGATGCTGGATAAACATCTTGGGGTGGATAAGAAAATATTTGAAAACGGTCACGGAAATACCCCTGTTAGACCGTGTTCATCTGACTCGCCCTCCCGGGTAACTGGACATGAAAAACCTCATCCGTTTACCCGTCTAAGGTACAACATATATACAAAACATAACAATAAAAACAATAAAAATACAACATTCAACTCTACACATTGAACATGATACAACAAACCAAATTTATAACTAAAACTATAAACACATTTTATCACATTTAAATAACAAAATAAAAACTTACTAGTGAAGCAGGAGATAACCCAGATGTTCAATTTGAAGAAAACTTTTTTTTGGGTAAAACAATTTGAAGAAAACTGAAACTAGGGTTTAAGTGTTTTTTTTTTTTTTTTTAATTTATAGATAAATACTATAAAATCTTAACATTAGTTATTTGAAAAAAAACAAATAAATATACTTCTGGGGTTCAGGGGTTTTTCGGAGGTTGATGAAGATATGATGGGCTTTTGGGTTAAATACTTAAACCCTAGTAAGCTCAATCGGCTCTTTCGTAAACTTGACTTCGGGTTTTTTTATTTGTTTTTTGGTCCATTTATGTTTATTTGGATCTTAGCCCATGGGTATTTAATTTCTATGAAGCTTGACCGTCAACTATAGTCAGTTTCGATACCTAATCCCGTGAATGTAGGAAAGTGTAGATGTAGATAGTCATACGCCTACCTGTCGGTAGAGACTGCTTCCACACTTGGCCGCCAAATATGTTGACTAAAGTATTTTGAATTTGTGTTATGGAGATTAACTATATACCCTTTGAATTACTTTAAATACAAACGATTACTAATTACAAATATCATATAGAGTTAATTTCATATATACCCTTCCTAAACCACTAAATATTATATATACCCAAAGCATGTTTAAAAAACATTGTACATGATGTATTGAAACTTGTACTTTGGACATATATGATATTTAGGTAGTTTAGTAGGAGGATATATGAGATTTGCCATATCATATATGCAAGCAATGCATAACGGTTGATAATTTATAAAAATTAATTCAGTTTTTTTATAAATAAATTGAACCATTTTTTAACAATTACAATATTGGTCTTCAGTATTTTCCTATGACATCAATACATTACTTATCATTTATTTATAATTTCTTATAAAGATCGTATCATATTATTAAAAAACTTAATTTTTAGAGATACGAAATGACTAGTATACTCGTAAAGTTTATATCTTATTTAATATTTAACTCATAAATTGAGTCAAACTTTCCATTTATAGAAGTAACTCATTTAATTTATTTTAACATATATTTTAAAATTTTTAATTATGAAGATCACAAACATATCTTATAAAAAACTAGGTTTGTACCCGTATGATACACGACTCAATAATTTGTCATGCTATAATTGAATAAATGCTATAACAGAGCTACATATAAAAAAAATGGATAGATATAAAGAAAAATCATCAAATATTTAAATAAATCAGTTGTAAATAGAATAATTGCCACCCCTTTTTTAGACTTTCCGCAACTTCAATGGCCTCACACTCTCACTCATATATAGATCCTATGAACACACATTCAAACAACATAATGTATTAGATTTTAATCAATGCTCGTGAAAGATTTTTATATATTAGTATTTTTAAAAATGGTAGTATGTGTTAATGATCAACACAACTTTTTGTAACTTGGAACAACAAAAAAAAAATTAATACAAAAGTAAAATGGCAAACATGTCAAGAATCTGATTTTAACCAAAGTTAAAAATAGTAAAAAAAAAGAAGATAAATCGGAAGGAACCCCTTAATCTCTTATACCGTATTGGTACTTACACAACCACCCTACAAGGTTTTTAGTGTACCAAGGTAATTGCACCTGAATGGATACCACCACATGGAGTCGATTAATTTAGGCCTGAGACGAGGATAGAACCCGAACTAATTTTTTGTTAGGCTCCCCCACAATGAAGCTCCACATAAGCGGTGGCAGATGGCCACTTAATCTATGACCAAGTGGTTTGATTTTAACCAAAGTTAATTCTCACCTGCAAGATCAAATATGTACAGCTTTTGAGAGCTTTTATGAGTTTGAGCTTATGATTTTTATAAACTGAATCTCATAAGGTTTGTTTAGTGCATAAAATTTTATAAGCTTTTTTTATTTTATTTTAAAAAACGCTCTTAAAACAAAACACTTTGAAACTAGCTGGAGCCTTTTATTTAAAAAAAAAAGTAAATTACATAAATACCCCTTAAATAATTGTATTTGATATTTTATTAGTTTTTCCTTTTGTCATTTTACATCAATAAATTCTAATTTTAGCTACTCTGTCAAACACTTTTATACAATAAAAACTCCAACCACAATCTCATAACAAAACCTTCAGCTTCAGCTTTAGTCAAGAGCTCCAGCTAGCTAATATCACCAAAACATACTCTTATTATATTTCTTCAATTTCTTTATTTCACGAAATCACTTCTTTTTTTTTTTTTTTTTGAAAGGTGTGAATTACTCGCGAATATCGGGAGGTCTAACATACGTTGTCTTAACCGGGTCCGCGTTAGAGAGCCCTCTCGCCCCCAA
>JAOEHQ010048260.1:0-10308 GCA_025447715.1 Asclepias incarnata | reverse complement strand
TTGGTTGGGGGTGTTTGTTTGTTATAAAAATTTTAAAAAAAAAAAAAAAAAAACCTTCGCACGTTTCGCACGATAAGAAACTTCGTACCATAACATCTTAAAAATTATGATGATAATATATACTATAGAAATCAAGTGTCATCTAGATGGCATCTGCTGTTCCAAAAATAAAAAATAAAAAAGTGTCATCTAGATGGCCTAAATTAGACTACAACTTTTTTGTTGCTGTGGAAACTTGTTTAAGTCTTCAGAAGATGCAAAGATTTATATTCTTAGATTAAAATGCGCAAGTACATGCTTATTAAAATGCGCAAATATAGAATGTCCATTGCATCTAATGAACGACTAATGTTTAGAATGATAGGCACGCGCATCTCGCAGGATGAATTAAACAGCTTGTAAATTATTACCGTCACTGCATCTCGCGCGCTATAAACCGTCGTCGCTGCAACGCGCGGGTACTAGACTAGTATATATATATATATATATATATATAGTATTCAGTATGTGTGTGCATATTCAGTATATAGATATAGTAGTGTGTGTATAGTATTCAGTATGTGTGTGTGCGTGTTTATATATATATATATATATATATATTATATATATATATATATATATATATATCATGCGGGTATGTATATTGGTGTGTGTTTTCTTATATATAGTACGTGAACGTGAGTGAATATATAGTATCATGTGTGTACAGATGTATGTATATATATATATTATGAGTGTGGGTATAAAATATTAGTGTGAGGCATGAGATCATGGTTGCCACTAAAAAAGTATGGTGGGACATGAGAGAGGCATGAAATGAGTTGGAAAGATATTATTGATGGGTGATGAGGCATGAGGAAACCATGGGATCATGGTTGTCACCCCCTAAGCCAACTCTAATTTCAGAAAGACTTTAAAATCGCGGTTCTCATCAAATTTAGAGACTTTCCTTGAGATAAAATAATAATAATAATAATTGAGTGACACAATTGAATATTTTGTAAGGATATGATAACCCTTTGGTATATTAAATCTTACTTAAGTGAATATTATTAATGTATGTATGAAGTAATATTTTTGTTAGTGCGACAACTTATAAAAAATGAGTGAGTCATATGGGTGTTACACAAATCGGCTTTGGCTTTCCATCAACATCTCTAAAGTGATAAGCAAATTCCAAAAGAAAAAGTTTTTCCTTGATAATTAACAAACTTTAAACATAAACAAATTGAATATTCTGGTTAGGTGAGAAATAAGGGGTGATAAAACGAGTGGGTCTATTAACAGCAAGAACAACATCCACAACGAATTGAAGGCAAGGCAGTAATTAATACACTAGTAATTACACATTTTGATCTTTGCTTCTGGCTTTATCAACACCTCAACTCAAATTCATCAAGTCTGTAAGGATCAAATAGCTGGTTTCGGCTGCATTTTATTAATCGTTCTTTGTCAAGGTTTGTATAAATAAGGATTATTATTATTATTATTAAGAAGTAGGATACACTGATTCCATTTTCTGAACATGCAAACGTACCAGTATTTTACTTTTTTGATATTAAAAGTCAAATATATCCTTCCTCTCTTTTTGTGAAATTTGGTACATGTGCTTTAACGGGCAAAGCCAAGCCCTTCTTTGCTTTTTAATTTTTTGTTTTTTGCTTTGGAACATATATATGTTGCTACTCAAAACTCTTGGAAGAAAAAGGCATATGTGACATATGGGGTCCCTAGTAAGGCATAAAAAGTTAGGAG
The DNA here is from genome assembly GCA_025447715.1 of Asclepias incarnata. NCBI lineage: Eukaryota > Viridiplantae > Streptophyta > Magnoliopsida > Gentianales > Apocynaceae > Asclepias > Asclepias incarnata. Next base: position 8,553 of record JAOEHQ010048260.1, on the reverse strand, counting down.
TACTCTATGTTATTCAATGGAAAAGTGAAAAAGTGTTACTCATGGAAATTATTATTTACTAGGGAAAATGAAAGTCGTAGACATGTTCATTGGACATCTATCCTATTCAGTACTTTTGCTTTAAAACTTTATGCCTGGGATTCCCTCAAATTCAACAACTTGTGGGGGAGACACACACTCAAGGAAGAAAGTTTGGGTCATAATCATAACTAACTCTCTCCTAAAAGTTGAAGCGCAATTAAGTAGTAGACCATACCAAATGTCCTAGAGAAATCCCTGTTTTGTTTTTCTCTATTTTTATGATTTTTTAGACAACTTGGTGCATTAACGAGGTCGATGAAACGATAGACATTGTGTAGAAATCGACCTAAAATGGCGTTTTCATGATTGTTTACTTGTAAAAAATGCAAGCAACGTATGAGAGTTATACAAACGATGTTTCGGAACTGAAATATAACTTTCATGGAAATATGAGTTTTGCGATTGAAGCAACCTGTGTACTTTGTTTCTTTTTTATTTTATTTCCTTTTTCCTTTTTGTTTAAAAAATAACAAAGAAAGAAGAATCATGCTTTACAAACAATGCTGGTGGAATAAAATTTTCTGGTGAACTCACCGAGGCTTTCTCCGGGACTTGAAAGGGATATTTGTTGGCGGTGATGGAGAAAACTCGAAAGGCAAATGAGGCGGCTCGGCCTCACCTGATAACATACCGACAATTTCTCTCATCGTAGGACGCTTGGCAGGCGATCGTTGCAAACATAATAGTGCAGTTGTGATACAGAGCATTGCTTGTTTTTGATCTAGTGAATGAATCTTAGGATCAACAAGATCTAATAGCTTCCCATTACGCGCTAGCTGCCTAGCCCACGAAATAAGATTTGCCCTTTCAAATTCAGACATAGGGGACGCCGTTACTTGCAATGGCCTTCTCCCAGAAACCAAAACCAATAGCAAAACACCGTAACTATACACATCGCTCTTCTCAGAGAGGATCCCACCATCACATTTCTCAGGGGCAATATAACAAACAGTTCCCCTCATACTCGGGGTGCTACTGATACCACCACTTTTAGGGATTTCACCACTAGGCAGACATTCTTGGCTGTTTCTTCTCCTATGTCGAAACTCACCACTCAACCCGTCTATCCACCAATCGATACTTCCTTTACTACTACTCTTGCACTTTTTCTTCTGTGGCACAAACTCTTCATCTCGTTGCCACCACATTTCTCCTGTGTTACTTCCCCTTCTTTTCTTCTTCTTCTTCTTAACTAATTCATCACAAAATTCCTCCTTCCACCATTCTCTAGGCTTCCGATTCTTCTTCTCCGTTTCCAATTTCTTCTTCACCTTTTTTGGCTGTGCATTTACATTACTATCCTCTGGCTCTAGCTCACTCGATACTGGTTCCGTCGTAGTAAGCCAATTTTTTTTAGGTCTCTCTTTCTTTATCTCACTTCCAATCCACTCCATTACATAATCCTTCACTCTCCCTGAATCACCACTGCAAGTATCCTGTTTCCACCACCAATCCCTCCCCGAACCACCAACACTCTTCTTCCTCCCCAAAAACCTCCTATTACTACTCTCAACACTAACCTGATCCGAGAAACTCGCCCTTTCCAAATACTCACTTGGCGAAGCCTCCGCATCCACAACCGTAACACGACAACTCTCCGGCGACACCACATCCACATTCACAACCACCTCCCCTGTTACCACACTCTCGGTCTCTTCAGACCTATTTTCCTCTCTACAATCACCAAAGTTCTCACTTTTTCTGTCAACATCATTATCATTATTATTATTATTATTATTATTATTATTATTATTATCTGTTTCCAGACCCACTTCCTCTTCTTCACCACACTCAATAAAACTCTCAATCACATCATTCTCATCCAAACCTAAAACTTTAGCCAAACCGAAATCAGCAATTTTTGCATTAAAATTACAATCTAACAACACATTCGAAGGCTTAATATCACAATGAACAATGGGCGGATCACACGAAAAATGCAAAAACTCGACACCTTTAGCCACATCTAACAATATCATAAACCTAACATTCCAATCCATAAGTTCAACACACTTACGACATAACAACGCATCTTGTAAGCTTCCATTCTGCATATACTCATACACAAGCAGCATTTTCCTCTTTCTCCGCCGGTTCTGATCGGAACAAAATCCTAAAACCGATATCACATTAGAGCGTGGACCACACGCGTCGCTTATCCGCGTGGCTAACGATAACTCGTTATGAAACTCACGCTCTCCTTGCAACGATCCGGAACCGCTCATAACTTTCACGGCGATTTCCATACCGGAAGGAAGTACGCCTTTATATACGGAACCAAAACCGCCTTGTCCTAACCGGTTAGAAGCGGCGAATGCTGACGTGGCACGCCGGAGGACGTTGTATGAATACTGTTGTACTTGTTTCTGCGGCTGCGGCGGCGGAGATTTCAGATCCGCCGGAACCGTACGTTTCCGTGAGAGTTTTCTGTATGCGATTGCAGATATTATGAATAGTATAAAAACTAGCACTCCAGCGAGAACTGAATGTAGAACGGTGGATCCGTGATGGTGACGGTGGTTGTACGGTGGTGCCGGTGGTGGTAACGTCGTCGGAAAATCAGGTAACGGTGGTGAAAGTAGTGTAGACATTTTGTTTATTTTATATATTTTATATAGATTATAGAGATATAGAACAGAAATAGAGATAAGAGAGGGGTTATGTGGTATAGTATATCACCTTCTTGTCGCACAGGTGGTGGTGGTGGTGCTGAGCTGAACCCACTCAGTGTTGTGACTTGTGAGGTTTTACTTGTGAAGTGAGAGAGTGAAGTTAAATTGACAGGCAGGTGAGGGTGACACGTGAACGACTAGTGAGGTTAAACTGGAATATATAAATATATAAATATAATATAAAATAAAATAAAATACACGTAGGTATGTCGCTCAGCTCGTTGACTAAATCTGTATTGTTGATTTGTTGGCGAGTATAGGTCGGTGACTGCATGCTTATGACCTTTTTTTTTTTTTAACGCAAGTAAAAATATAAAATACTCTTACAAGTAGAGGTGTTGATGGGTCAAGTTATCTAGGTTTCGAATTACTCGGGTTTCAAATAATTATAAATTAACCCGTAATCCAAATCAATAAGATTTGGGTTATTCAGGTTTAAGTTTTTCGAGTTCAGGTTTTTTAGGTCGGGTTTTGAGTTACCAAAATAAAATGTGGTATTGAATTCACATAAAACTTATAAAAAGTTTGTTAGTCATCAATTTAATTTCAATTTCAAAATCTTAGAAATAGTGATATTTATGTACATTAACAAATTGTTTATATTTCTAATTATGCGATTCTTGAATTCTTCCATCAAAATATGATTGTATTATCAAAAAAAGAATTATAGACATAATAAATAAATCACAAACTATATAAAAATAATAAAAACTATCATATTAGTTTAATAACTTGACAATATATAACTTTCCTTGTATTCATATTTTTGGTTGTATGATACATTTGTATTTTTGGGTAAAAGGTCACCCTAGTAAGATTTACATTTGTATTTTTTAAACATCCATTATTATTTATCCTTGTACGTTTTTTATTTTATCTATAAATGATAGTCCAAACAACAAATAATATACACCTAAAACAAGTTTGATGTTTTATATTAGTATCAATATATAACAAACACTGATTAAGCTTTAAGTTATTCAGGTTAACCCAAATAACAACCTGTAAACCGAATAACCCAACCCGTTTAACCCAAATTCATTCGGATCGGGTTATTTGGGTTTGGTTATTTTCAACACCCCTACCTACAACTATTATTACGTTAAGGACAATAATAAATATTCTTAAAAGAATAGTCTAAAAATTCTTCTAATCATAAGACGATGACATGTGGAAAAATCAAGATATAAGATTAGAAAAGAGATTTAGTAGTTTTAAGAGGATTTTTAAATTAATCTTTATGAGGGGAGGGAGTGGTCTCAGGTAAGGGGTTCGGCTAGGTTCGGGTATCACGGCTACACCGCCGTCGGTCAATCGGGTAGGGGGAATCGGTTAAAGAAGCCAATAAGAGAGAAAGAGAGAGGAGTGTGATAATGATGATGTGACGGTCAAAAAATGAAACCTTTCATGCGTGTATTATATATATGTATGTATGTTTGCAGGTATCTCATAATGTAGAAGACTAACAAGTTTCAATTTATCCATGTTTGGTCCCTGCAATTTCAATGTTTTATATATATGTAATTAAATAATTTTCAGTTTAAACCCTTAAACTATTAACATATTTATAACATAGTTGTAAAGTTTTGAAAATTAAAAAAAAAAACTAATTTAAATTAGTTTTGTTAACAAATTGAATATGTTTAAATATCTTTCTTATTTAATTTTATGTATTAATTAAAAATATATATAAATATAAAAAAAAAAATTGTGTTGGGTGTTAGGTACCATTACCTCTCCTTTTGGGTACTTATGGTAAGATTTGGATAGTTTTGACATAAAGGGATTTCATTGGATAAAGGTAATATGATAAATTTAGGTACTTAGGTCATCTCCAAATGGAGAATACAGTTTGCCCAAGCAAATCGTCCACCTCAGCAACACACTGAACCAACAAACTGAACTTATTTTGCCTTCAACCCAGCATACTGAAACTCAGTTCGCTCATGCCACATCATCATCCATATTAAATTTAAAAACACTATATTAAATATACATACACACACATATGATTTTAAAAAAATAAAAATAAAAAATTAAGCAACTCAATTTGCCTTCAATATGTTTGGGAGCAAATTGACCAAATAAACTGATTAGCATACTGAAAATACAATGGAAGCATACCGAAGTTCAGTATGCTGACTGGAAGCAAACTGGAAACATTTTGACCATTGGAGATGGCCTTAGGGTGGATTAAAAGTTGAATGTGGGTAAACTTAAAAAAAAAAAAAAAGTGACAATGATTTGTGAGCAGTGTTTTCACCAAAACAATGCAACAAGTTTGGGACACTAGGGACAACTACCAACCTTAATGTCATGAAACACAGTCACACGAATATACAGTTATATGTTCCCTTTCAATTTTAACTTATTGATGTGTTTCAACTCGATCGGTTTGAGCAAAGCAAGGAATATATGAACTTAATTAATCTAACATTAATGAAGAGAAGGATTCAAGTATCAGCTCTTAATTGATCATTGCTTATTGTATTACGGTTAACCTCCATCCATATTTGACTATCATTGCAAAGGAAATGTGAAGAAGACAACTGTATAAGGCCGCTCACTATTCACTTTTCATACCCCCGGCATCAAGCTCGGTGTGCTCGACAGGATAGGCACGAGCCCGGCATCATGGTCGGAGGTCGGCGTATCTTTGCTCGGCATAATTACGAAATGGTTGAACGAGATTTAGCGGGGCCCATTTAAGTTTATGTGTGTAGAGTTTTATAGTTTTTTTAATTGTGGATGAGGAGAGAGAGTGTATGTATGTGCAGGTTTATAATCTTTTAATTGGGGATAAAGTGGAGATGAGTGTATGATAGGGAGATGGGTGTTCTTAGTTGTGTCTTGGAGAGAGAAAGCTGATGTGGCAGTGAATATGAGTGGTAGATGGCGTCATAATAGGGAGAGGCCTAAGTGGCAGACACATATTTAAATTTGGGTCTTAGTAAGGATGAACACAGTTTCTCAAGTCCCGGTCACATCCTGGTACCGGAAAGTGGTATCGAATGGGAAATGGGACCGGGACAAGTACCCATTTCTGTTGGTTCACGGAATTTGGAACCGCAGTACCAGGAAATGGTACCGAGAAGTGTTACTGAATGAGAAATGGGACCGGTACCATGTTTTGGAGATTTTTGGGATCGGTACCGTTGGTACCGAGATCAATACAGGATGGTACCAGACCCACACCCATCCCTAATTATTTTATAATAAAACTAGTAAAAAACGTGATAAGTTTTACAATGCGAATAAAAGGTTTAATGAGAAGACATTCATATTAAAATAGAATGATTAAAAAAAAGCAAATAACAAATTGTTTCAGATAAATAATTCCTTAGACCATTCGTAACCGTTCACCCCTTTCACCTACACTTTTTCTTGTCACGTCAGCTTCACCTTCTCTTTTTCCCTTAACCTTTCACCTGCAAATTTAATACCCTCATACCCTACAATATACCAATCAAAATAAAACAAACAAAATGGACCCACACACCTTAGGTGAATGGTTTCACCTATCCACATTTCACCTTCCTTTCACCTCATTATATCACCTACCTTTAATCCATTCACTTTCTCTTCACCACTCTTCACCCACCTATTTCACCCTCCTCTTAAGAATGATCTTATATCTATCATAGATTATATTTTAATCTGTTAGCTATGTTTGTACTGCATGGGAGTTATGTCATTTTCTTGAAAAAGATATATAGCAGAGTCCACCCTGTCAATATAACTTTTTACAACCCGTTTAACATGCATTTAACTTTATTATATTTATTTATTACAATTGTGTGTTATTGTTATATTAGTTAATCTATTAATTTACTAAAACGGGTAAATGGATGTCTTTTTTTAACAGATTATTCGAGTATAACGAATTTTTTTGACTTAGATGTTTTATCTACGGAGGTTTCGAACATGAGAACTCTAGGGAGAAAATTGTACATCTAACCACTAATCCTTGGTGATGGTTAATGTCTTGAATTTTCTTTAGAAGCTGGCATGTGTAGGGGAACAAGTAATAAAAAGCGTAGGTAATGAAAGGGACACCATTACACCATAAAGGGTTTGGTTCTGTTTTCATAAAAGAGAACTTGTCAAGAAAAAGTCGTCTATCATAATTCTACTCTCTAATTTTATACCGACTGTACTATTCTTTTTGTGGCTCCACTGTTTTAGGGTAAACTAATCTACTATTCTACTTACAATTATAATGTTTTAACCGATGTACAATTTCCAAATATGACTTTTAATGTAATGGATTTAGGGTAGATCGTGTCTTTTTTTCGGATTTAGAATGTCTTACGAAAACAAGACTGAAAATACAGAAAAATAACATATATAACTAATTCGGTATATCTATAAATATGTTTAAAAATCCAGTACTGACATATAACATGATTAATGGTTAAGATTTAGAAGAAAAAAAAAAACTAGTTTATTTATGCAATTTCTATATCTGAATTTTAGTCTTTGGTCATATCATATGCTAGTGCCAGATCTTTAAATATGTTTAGTCTTATGTATCATTACTTTAAAATAAATCAAAAACATCTTATAAGATTAATATATCAATACATTAATTATCAAAATGTAGTGGCTAAAGAAAATGAGCTACATACCACGATCTCCGGAAGAAATAAATAAATATGTATTAACTCACAAGAGACTATATTATAACCCATGAAAATCACTATCCAGCCTTACAGTAACCTAACTCTCTTAATTTTGTCATAAAACTATATCCTATGTATAGTAAGATTTCAATTCCCGTTGACTAATTTTTGTTACCTTGTTTATTAATTACAATCGTTATAAGATAATACTTTTCGCTACTAGAGAATTTGTATAAAACCACGGATTTTTCCACCGAAGGAAATATGTAAATAATTTTCCATGAATTACTTACAGTTTAGTGACGAATTTAAAGAAACACGTCATGGTCAAATTTTCCAACGGATTTTCCATATATTTTTTACAAACGTAAAATCCGTGGGAAAACTGTGAGAAACTAATAAGTATTCCGACAAATTTTTCATGATTTTCACACGGTTACTATATAGATTTTAAAATAAATAAAGAAATAATTTGTTTTCTAATTTTTATATGAATTTCCCATGAAACTTAGTAAGCTGTGGGATTCGTGGGAAGTTCTTCAATATGTAAGACGTTAGTATAGCCTGTGGGAAATTATTGCCCACAAATTTTCCACAAAGTGAGAAATTTCATGGGAAAATTTATTTTAAAAAATTTGTAAATTACATGGGTAATTTGTCATAAAATATCTCCACATATTTCCCATGAAATTTCAACGATTTTAGGCTTCCGTAGAAAATTCATTGATTTTTAAAAAAAGTATGTTGTGTAAAATCCTTGGGTAATTTGTGTAAATATTTCTCACGGATTTACTATACAATGTTACTAGTTAATCAACCCGGGTTCAACCCGGGCTATTTTAATTAATTTTTTTATTACAAAATAAAATGAAGATCTTTTGTATCAATATTAAAATTATCAACTATGAAATTAAACAATGTAACCTTTGTGATTATATGCATTGATTTTAGGAGAGTTCCATAAATCAAAAGGACAAAAAAGAATAGAAAAGAAAAGAAACATTGATATAAGTTATAGCAATTAAGCTGAAGTTTTAGAACATAATGGTGGTCAATTATAAATATAAGATATATTATATGATAGCTAACATAATAACTTTTTAAGTGACCGTACGTGGCAAAATGTATTGACATGGTTGAACATATACATCTACAGATTAACCAAGTACACCCTCGTT
>JAOEHQ010048259.1:0-10308 GCA_025447715.1 Asclepias incarnata | reverse complement strand
ATATATATATATATATATATATATATATGGGGGAGGTGAATATAAGGCTGTTCCATACCTAAGCTTAGGTATGGAACCCTCACATTTTTGTTTTTTAATCATTAAAATTCGTGGGGCCCTTGTCATTTATTTATTATAAAACAAATATTAGAAAATTGATATGTGAGGGATTCCATAACTAAGCTTAGATATGGGACAACCTTATATTCACTTTTGGCATATATATATATATACATATATATAACAAGTAATATTATCCTTTGTTTTGCAGCGGGACCGGAAAACTAAAAAGTATAATGTCATCATTAATATGGTTATGAGAAAAATGGGTAATAAAATTAACAAATAAAATTAAGAATGAAAAATTAGAAGTAAAGAAAAATTAAACCAAAAACTTTCAGTTGACAACATCTATCATCAGGGCACATTAAACACATGAATTAAATATAAATCATAAATCTGTCGAAATTATTAAAGAGCAAAAGTGGTGGTGGAGGTGGTATGGACAACATGAAAAAATCATTAAAGGCATAAGGGAGAAAAAAAAAATGTTAAAACCATTAAAACCAACAAAAATAAAACCCCAAGAAATTAAAAATTCATTAAAACCATAAGGTAAAAAATGATAAGACCATCGAAATCTAAGAGCAAAAATGGATAAAATAAAAAGTAAAAAAACCATTAAAAACAAAGAAAATAACAAAAAAAAAAATTCTTAAAAACCATAAAAACCCCATAAAATAAAAACCCAAGGAAAAAAAATTAATTAAAACCTTAAGGAAAAAAATGGCAAGACAATTGAAACCCAAGAAAGAGTAAATCGATAAAATAAAAAGTTAAAAATCAGTAAAAACAAAAAAAAAATACAAACTATTAAAGAGGGGACAAAAAGTTATAACCGTTAACATAAAAAGGTGAAAAAGGAAAAAAAATTTAAACTAAAAAACCAAACAAAACAAAACAAAACGAACAAGTAAAAACAAAAAAAATACAAACTATTAAAGAGGGGGCAAAAAGTTATAACCGTTAACATAAAAAAGTGAAAAAGGAAAAAAAAATTTAAACCAAAAAACCAAACAAAACAAAACAAAACGAACAAAAAAATTTAGTTTATGGGCCCCAAACTAAATTAGAAATTTCAAGTCAAAATATTGTGTTCAAATTTAAAATTTATATATTCTTGCATAGAAAATGTTTTATACTAATTAATAGGTAACAAGGTTAATTTTAACAAATGTCTATCCTGGAGTACTAACATGTCATTTACCATTTGATTAGTTAAACATGATATCATCAAAATGATCTATAGGTTATAAATCAAGTCTTAACAATCATCCAATGACCCTACTTCTTTAGAAATTAATTTGGGTTTCTCTTTTATTATATATTAATAAATATTAGAGATATTATTTTTTTTCGGGTATTATGTTTTAATTTAATTTGAATATATTTTTGGAAAAAAATATGTATACATTAATTTTTGGGTGGGTCCATAATTTTTATTTTATTTATAAATTATGACATAAACATATTTTAATTTCCTTATGATTGACTAATAAGTTGTAAGAAAAATTACCTCTTGGTATGTATATATTTTAAGAACATGAGTATTTCCTTAGAATTTTTAGCAGCATACTCCTTACATTTTATCAAGAAAACGCGTGCAAGGAAAATTCAAGTAGTCATAGTCATACTTATATATATTATACACACTGAGTAGTCATTTTTTTTTTATCATAGGATAAATAAAATAACATTAATATCACAACCACTACTTTATAGTAGTCATATTTTATTATTTCATTGAAAAAAAATAAATTAATATATCATGTCATATTTTATTATTGCATAATATAAAGTAACATTACATTATATTACATATTACATATATAATGGGGTAAATATAAGGTTGTTCCATATCTAAGCTTAGGTATGGAACTCTCACATTTTTATTCTTTAATCATTAAAATTCATGAGGTCCAGTCATTTATTTATCATAAAACAAATATTAAAAAATTGATATGTGAGGGGTTCCATACCTAAACTTAGGTATGGGACAACCTTATGCCATATATCTATAAAACAAGTAAAATTATCCACTACATTGCAGCGGGAGCGGAAAACTAAAATAAAAGTATAATGTCGTCATTAATATAGTTATGAGAAAAATGGGTAATAAAATTTACAAGTAAAATTTAGAATCAAAAAGTAGAAGTAAAGAAAAATTAGACCAAAAACTTTCAGTTGACAACATCTATCATCAGAGCACATTAAACACATAAATTAAATATAAATCGTAAATCTGCCGAAATTATTAAAGAGCAAAAGTGGTGGTGGAGGTGGAATGGACAACGTGTTACAATTGTTAATTTCCAAAGGGGAAAAAAAGTCATTAAAGGAATAAGGGAGAAAAAAAAAATTAAAACCATTAAAACCAACTAAAATAAAAACCCAAGGAATTAAAAATTCATTAAAACCATAAGGAAAAAAAAATGATAAGACCATCGAAATCTAAGAGAAAAAAATTCGATAAAATAAAAAGTAAAAAATCAATTAAAAACAAAAAAATATATAATCAAAAAGCTTAAAAACCATTAAAACCCCAAAAAAATAAAACCCAAGGAATAAAAAGTTCATTAAAACCATAAGGAAAAAAATGGCAGGACAATTGAAACCCAAGAAAAAGAAAATCGATAAAATTATAAGTTAAAAAAATCAGTAAAAACAACGAAAATATAAACTATTAAAGAGGTGGCAAAAAATTAGAACTGTTAACATCATTAAAATATACAAATCACCATAAAAATAATTTTATAAATTATTTTAATAAAAAAAATCAAAAAACCGATTAAACTGGAAATCTAACCAGTTCAACACATGGATAGTTCGACTAAAAATAGGGGCCTAAAGACTGGCTATCCTTAAAAAAGTCGGTTCAAACCGTTCTTCAAATATTGACATAGACGACTCAAACTATAAATCAAGTTGGATTTCAAAAAGAAATACAATTAATTTCGAAATAAACAAGTTTTGAAAGCATGATTAAAGAAAAAAACCCATCATCAACGTTAAAAGATTCTAAAAATTATTTATTACTAAATTGCCAAGTTGGTAACAAAAAATAGAAATTTGAAGTCAAAATATTGTGTTCAAATTTAAAATTTATATATTCTTGCAAAGAAAATGTTTTTTACTAACTAATAGGTAACAAGGTTAATTTTAACAAATGTTTATCTTGGAGTACTAACATGTCATTGACCATTTGATTAGTTAAACATGACATCATCAAAATGATCTAAGAGTCATATGTCAAGCCTTAACAATCATCCAATGACCCTACTTCTTTAGGAATTAATTTAAGTTTCTCTTTTATTATATATTAATAAATATTAGAGATATTATTTTTTTCGGGTATTAAGTTTTCTTTTAATTTGAATATAATTTTGGAAAAATATATATACATTAATTTTTGGGTGGGTCCATAATTTTTATTTTAGTTATAAATTATGACATAAATAAATTTTTATTTAATGAAACCAAGCCTTACGATTGACTAATAAGTTGAAAAAAAGATTACCTCTTAGTCTGTATTTATATATAAAGAAGATGAGTATTTCCTTAGAACTTTTAGCAACATACTCCATACATTTTATCAAGAAAACGCGTGCATGGAAAGTTCAAGTAGTCATAGTCATACTTATATATATATTATACACACTGTTAGTCATTTTTTTATCATAGGAAAAATAAAATAACATTAATATCACACCCACTACTTTATAGTAGTCATATTTTATTATTTCATTGGAGAAAAAATATATTAATATATCATGTCATTTTTTATTATTGCATAATATTAAGTAACATTACATTATATTACATATTACATTATGGGCCCACCCCCTAGCTACCGGAAGAAGTCTCACAAAGACAAAATGTGTGCATTGTTGTATTATTTTTATAATTAAAAGTCATTTTTAAGAATAGTGGCATTGCCACTCAAATTAAGACAAATGCCCCAATTAGAAAAACCCACGTGTAGATTTTTTTTTTTCGTAAATTTTTTATTGCTCTAATTGTGCCAAATGGCTCAATTAGTAATAATTATAAGTCACTTTTATGAGTAGTGCATTGCCACTCAAATTGTGCCAAATGCCCCAATAAGTAATACCCGCGTGTCGATTTTTGCTTTTTTTGCAAATTTTTAATTGCTCTAATTGGGCTAAGTGGTCCAACTAGAAATAGTCGCGTGTCAAAAATATTTTCTTTGTTTTTTTATTTTTGATTACTCCTACATATATACAAATAAGATATGTTAAATTTTAGCAAATACATCTAAGATGGAGTGGTTTTGATGTTGCTTTTAACTTTTTATTTTTTTAAGTCTTTTGATTTTTAACATTATTGTACAATAAAAACATGTATATTTCATATAGCAAACTTTTTTTCATGGTTGTGATATTGGTCTAAAATACATATAAATTATTGGTGTTGCTTTTATTTTATTTTATTTTATATTATTGCGCTTTTTTTTTTAACCTTGTTACAGTTTTATACCACTGTCAATAAAAAAAACACAATCATTACAATTGAGGACCCGCAGTGCGGGCTTATCCCACTTGTTAATACATAATACTTACTACTTTATAATAGTCTTATTTTAATATCGCATAATGTAAAGACAAAGTAACCTTAATATATCATACCCACTACTTTATTATAGTCGTATTTTATTATATTTTATTACATAACGTAAAGGGAGTTCAAATAGTCATTAATTATTACTTATATATATACGTATAGTCATTGTTTAATCAGCACTTATCCATCACACTCTAGATTCCAAATCTGTTTTTTATTGATTATCATTGAATTTAGACTCGGTTTTAATTATTAGGGTTTTTGTTGGATTATATAAATCATTAGCCGGACAAATCTTGTTTTTATTATTTGGTTTTTGATTATTTTCATATTTAAAACCCTTAATTTTCTTGAAAATCTTTTAATTTTATTTGCATTATTTGCCTTTTTATTTTATGATTTTGGGTATTTAAAATAATTAAAAAATGGCTAGGAATTTTTTTTCATTTTTCATGGTACTCGAGGGGTACCCAACTTATTTTACATCCTTTTTTATAATTTTAATTTTTATTTTAAAATTTGGGTATTAAAAATTTTCTTGCATTATTTTATCTTTACTATATATATACACAAAGATATGTGTATTATATGTATATATTTGTTTCGAGTATCCTTTTTCATAAAAACATTATGAATATATACTAAAACACTATGAATATTATATTTGTATATGTATACTAAGACAAATTTAATTTTATCTATTCTTATAGATATGAATTTATTCTGTGGATGTTCACATAAGCAATAGATAATAGTAATAACTCAAGCCTATGTTGTACTGCTTTTGAAAGGTTACCAATCAATCCACGTTTTCTAATTTGCGAACTATATGAGTTGTTTCTTACGGACATCGAGTGATTATTTAGCTATAACTTCTTCAAAAGATGGATAAAGATACGTTTGTTGATATGAAATATTTGATTTAGAACACCATAACTTGTAATAGAGGGACATATACCAATGTTTTAAAACCGATTTTTTAACCAGACAGGCTGAGGTGAAAAATCGGGTTCAACCGCTTGGACCGGGTGGTTGAAGCGGTTTGGGATTATAAAAGTTTTTTTAAATTTTTTTTTTTTTAATAAAAATGCTACTAGTATTGATACAATATAATGAAAATAGTTAAAATGTAATTACAATCCATTCAAAAATAATACTAAATAGTTATAATAAAAGAAAATATAAGTTTTAAAGTACACAAACAACCAAAAATAACATTAAAATATACACATCATCATAAAAATAATTTTATAAAATATTTAAACCAAAAAAATCAAAAAACCGGTTAAACCGGAAATCTAACCGGTTCAACACATGGATAGTTCGACTAAAAATAAGGGCCTAAAGAGTGGCTACCTTAAAAAAGCCGATTCAAACCGGTTTTTCAAATATTGACATAGACGACTCAAACTATAAATCAAGTAGGATTTAAAAGAAAAAATACAATTAATTTGGAAATAAACAAGTTTTAAAGGCATGATTAAAGAAAAATACTTCATCAATGTTAATGATTCTAAAAATTAATTCTTCCTAAATTGTTAAGTTGGTAACATAAAACAGAAATTTCTAATCAAAATATTGTGTTCAAATTTAAAATTCATATATTCTTGCATAGAAAATGTTTTATACTAATTAATAGGTAACAAGGTTAATTTTAACAAATGTCAGTCTTGGACATGTCATTGACCATTTGTTTAGTTTAACATGACATCATCAAATTGATCTAAAATGATGTAAAGGTTATTGTTGCCTTATATTTTTATTTTTTATTATTATTTTTTTTTAACCTTTATCCAGTTTTATACCACATCAATAAAAAAAAAACACAACCATTACAATTGAGGACCCGCAGTGCGGGCTTATACCACTTGCTAATACATAATACTTACTACTTTATAATAGTCTTATTTTAATATTGCATAATTTAAAGACAAATAACCTTAATATATTATACCCACTACTTTATTATAGTCGTATTTTTTTTATATTTTATTACATATAGTCATTAATTATTACTTATATATATACGTATAGTCATTGTTTAATCTGCACTTATCCATCACACTCTAGATTCCAAATCTGTTTTTTTATTGATTATCATTGACTTTAGACTCGGTTTTAATGATTTAGGGTTTTTGTTGGATTATATAAATCATTAGCCGGACAAATCTTGTTTTTATTATTTGGTTATTGATTATTTTCATATTTAAAACCCATAATTTTCTTGAAAATCTTTAATTTTTATTTGCATTATTTGCCTTTTTTTATTTTATGATTTTGGGTATTTAAAATAATTAAAAAATGGCTAGGAATTTTTATTTTATTTTTCATTGTACTCGAGGGGTACTCAGCTTATTTTACATCATTTTTTATAATCTTTATTTTTATTTTAAGATTTGGGTATTAAAAATTTTCAGATGGTTTGGGTTGACTTTCGGGGCAAAAAAAACTTTTTTCTGAGTTATTTGTCTTTTTATACTTGTTTTCGGTTTATTTGGAAATTTTTTTTCTTATAACTTTCGGTCCACTTGCATTTAGAGGCCCTTTTGAATTTTGCTTGCCTATTTATATGATTGTAAACCTGTGAGACTATCCAGTTATCAATTTTATAAAAAAAAATCATTTTCTTCATAACACTAGTGTGTGTTTGTGTGTGAAATTCCTAAATTTTTGGTATTCTGTTTGAATCAACGATTATTAGAAGAATTGTTCCTGGTATTCTTAGGAATCAACAGGTTCGATTAGTTATCTTGATTTCGTTTTACATCAGTATGAAAGGCAAAAACTTAAGCCACTTATACAATTGTAAGATGTTGTAAATTTTAGATTCCTTCAAACCTTTAAACCTTTACTACCAAATGAATACATTGCTAAATATTAGTTGTAATCCACAAATGAGTGTATATATAGTAGTTGGAATATACCAATCTTCTTTAGAAACAAACTATTTGATATTTTAATTTTAGGAAAATAATTTTAATATATTAAGATTTGTAGTTGATTTCAATGGTATATTGCTAATATATATAGAAAATTATTTCGCAAATCTTAAACTGAATATTTTTTTAAGCATTGATATTTGTTAAGGATCCATATATTTGCATTCTTTAAATTACTGATCATATTTCAATTTTGTTAGGTGGTAAATCTTATCATATTTACATTAAGCTATAAGCTAATGCAAAGTCAGTCTTAAAGTACCAATCTTTTGATATTTGAATTCCAATCCATGAATACCATCTTCATATTGTTTATTCCATGTGTGACATATGTGTACTTTTTCTTTGGTTTTTTCATTCTGTCTTTCTAATATATTTTACAAGGGGAGGTGAATATAAAGTTGTTGCATACCTAAGCATAAGTATAGAACCCTCACATTTTTGTTTTTTAATCATTAAAATTCATGGGGCCCAGGTCATTTATTTATTATACAACAAATTTTAAAAAATTGATATGTGAGAAGTTCCGTACCTAAGCTTAGGTATGGGACAACCTTATATTCATTTTTGCCTTTTTACCAAATACTCCGTATTAATTAGCAATAACAACAAATGAAACAAATTACGAAAGTAAATCACATACTGCGGCTAACGATTCTTAGAAGTACTTTCGGTTCTCCAACAACCCAAAAATTACAGGGTAAATATTTTACAGTGGTATATTTTGAGTTCATTTATTTTGTTCCAATGAGTTTGCTTTTTTTGATGTATTGTGTAATTAGCATTTATATTGCAAGCAAGACCGGCCCAAATAGCTTAGTGGGTTAGGCAAGTGCCTAAGGCCCACCAAAAGCAAAGGCCCCCAAATTTTATATATTTGGCAGGGCTGTTTTTTGGGCTAAGCTTAATTAAAATAAGGCACCATAACCATAAACATTTAAACAATAAAGTGTATTATTCCCATAAATTAAAAACAGCCAGTCAGGTTCACTTTTTCTTACTTTTGTTTTTCTTTTTTGTGATTTATGTTTTTTTTTAAAAACTTTATATAAATATTTTAAATATATACAAAATGTAGACAATTTTTTTTTAACTTCACCATTTATAAGCTTTGTAGTTTATTTTTGCCGGTTCCAATCCCTAACAAAGGAGGAGGGTTTTGTTAGATACTTTAAGAAAATGCCCCCAAATTTAATCCCTCCTAGAGCCACCAAAAATCTTAAGTCGGCCATGTCGAGGTCATAAAGGCTGTGGAAAACACCTCAATCATGACCCATCATATAAAATAAAAAAAAACCCTTGATCATCTCTTTTCTCTTTGATTCTCGACCATCAAAGGTTGTATTCGAAACCCATTTGATTCATCTTGATTTTTCTTGCTTATTTCAGTGAGATATAAGCTTAAAATGATGCATGCAAGACCAAATATGTAATGGATGAACAAGATACAATCATGAAATGATTATACATAAAAACCGATTACAATATCAATAACAAAAAAAAAGTGTATCGGATTGTATTGGAAACAAAGATGGAACTATAAATCTGTGGTTGCATGTAATAATCTTGATGTTGAGGATGATAATCTATAGTAAATAATACATATAAACAACATGCTCTAATCTCTATGTATTGAATCAAAACTAACTTATGAATAAAACTTATGTGTTCAGAAAAGTGGAATTTTGGTAAAACACTGAATAAAACCTAACTTATGAATTTTGTAAGAAAAGTGGTCAGAATCATGGACAGATTCTGAGTTCTGTCTTGGAACGACTAAAAGTCATAGATGGAGAGCGATTCACGTGTTGATCATTGAAAAGAAAATAAATTTTAATGTGTCTAGTTTAATCAAAAAGTGGAAACATGTAAAAATAATGAACGTAACTCAATTTATGAATTTTTTAAAATACGTGGTCCGGGCTGGATTTTTAGCTGAAAAAGGGTCATATTTGGCAAATTATAACTCCCAATCCTTTGGGAGTTGAGACCTGGAACTTGTTTGACAATAATATTTAATGTGTTGTGAGAATAAAACAAAAAGATGGGACTTTTACAAGTACATTATGATCATGAACTTTTATAAAAGATTATGTTGCGCAAACAGTGATGATACCCAGCAGTTGAGTTCTCGAAATTTCTAAAAAAAGTAAACATTGATAATAAATTATGAGAAAATTCATGGTGATACTAGACATACTAAAGTTGCTAGAGTAAAAATACCAAGACTTAGTTCGCTGGTTTTGGTCGTGAAACAAAATGTTACAATTTATGGACAATGGACAATTGAAAGTTCAAAATATAAAAGGGTACCTTTTCGGTGAATGAAAGTGATGTACAAGTATTGTAATGGATTAAAACTTATGAAAGTTTGATAACCAATTAAGGCCCTTTAAAAAGGGGATATGGCCAAAATTATATTTGGCCCATTTAAAAGACATATTCGGTCCATTTAGCCAACATACCTATTAGTTCAATGTTGATGAACGTACAAGTGAACGTACTTATATAGTTATATATATATACATGATATATATATATAGGTTCTGGTTAAAATAAAATAAGTATCAAAGTAAAACAAATAAAACAATCAATTCTTTTAACTGAAAATCATTGTGCATCATGAAAATCTTCGTGCATCAATTTTATCGTGATCTAATGGTCAAGATCTTATCTTATTTGTTTTACTTTAATACTTGTTTTACAATAACCACTCCCTATATATATA
>JAOEHQ010048258.1:0-10309 GCA_025447715.1 Asclepias incarnata | reverse complement strand
GTTATTTTAGGAGTTGAGGGATCTATGTTGTAAATTATTTCATTAAGGGTATTATAGGTATTTTAAGTGGAGATGTTAAAATTATTGAATAAAAGAATGAGGATTAATTAATTTATTAAGGGTGGAATGGTCATTTCGCATTGTGTGATTTTCAACAAGGGTGGGATAATCTTTATAAGATAGTATAGATAAAATTCAACGCAATAATTACATTTTGTTTAATCTGAACAACACAACAATTACATTTATATTATTTAATATAGAATCATTTAGTCATATCCAATTCAAATTAATTAAAATTTCAATTTAATTTATTAATGAAAATTAGAAAATCAATATAACAATACAAGTTAATAAATTAAAAATTAAAAATCAACTTTGTAGCATAATACTACCAAAGTAACCCTTTATTAAAAAATCATTACGAACATCGTTATACAAAGCTAGCAATCGGCGAAGCCAGTACCCGTTACCCCAACATTTTAGCCATGTATTATTGCTAAACAATTTGAAACATGCGACTCACGTGCATTGCACGAATACAGATCTAATATATATAAAATGAATATACGTCTAAAATGAAATGTCAAGTGACAGAATGAGCTATAAAAAAAAATATTTTGTAGGCAATTCAAAATTTAAAGAATATTCTTTAAGGGAAAAAAAATTAAATAGTAGGAAAAGTCCTTCAAATGGTTGGATGAATGAAGCTCTTAAATTCTTTATCAAAATTTTATTGTCAACAATGAATATAGAAAAACTCAATATTAAACCATTTTAAAGTTTTCAAAATTAAAATCTTTCTATATTTAAACAATAAAAAAAATGAAAAACTAATTTATGACATCAATTGATCCAAGGGTTAAAATCCATTGTTTGAAACTCATCTAATTGTTATTACTTAATCATAAATGAATTTAGGTTCCTCTATTATTATATACTAGATTATTGTTCCGCGTAATACGCGGATGAACGTATATAACTATTTGCATTTTAAATTTTCGTAATAACGTACATTAATATTTCGATACACTTCATATTGAGAAACACTGACATTATTCTTATGATAATTCATCGTATGTTGAATATCGAAGACTTCATGAGTATATGGTAAAATTCTCGTAATAAAAAGTTTAAAATTCTTGTAAAATCAAACTACATTGTTTATCATATGCATAATCTAAGAATTTATTCATCCATAAAAGATTGTTTATTGGCAACAAAATACAAAACGTTTTAAGTTAAGAATTCATTGAAAATATTATTTAGTTAGTTTAAAAAAGAGTTGAATATAAATATACATAAAGATATATATAAAACAAAATCTATTACAAGATTTAAAACCTTGAATAAGGAATTAATTTTCAAGAAAGTAAAGAAAAAGTATATAAAAAACTTTATATGGTATTTATTTAATTAGTTATAAAAAGTGATAACTAAAAATATATAAAAAGACAAGTATATAACAAATTCCATTATAATATTTATCTTTCCAAAGCTTATAATCAAGTAGATATCAACTATGTTGATATTTTTATTTTTTATGTGGTTTTTTAAATTATATATTTTTATTATTCACGTGAATATATTTGTTTGTTTTAGAATAATTGTCATTATTCGTCAAATAACAATTAACGTTATTATTTTATCCTTGATCAACTATGACAACATATTTTTGAAAGTTTTAAAAATCAACTTAGTTAAGTAAAAAGGTGTTTTCTATTAGCTAAATTTTCATTAAATACATATATTAAATCACAACTGTGTTTTTTTTTTTGTAAACAATAATAATGAGACGGTAAGAGCAATACATTACATTTTGAAAGTTCAAGCCAAAAGAGAAATTTTAACTAAAACTAAAGAAAAAAAAATAGTTATTGGAAACTTGAGTTCATATATTTAATAATCTATGAACCAAGCTAAATTTGAAATTGAACAATTAAGAAACCAAATCTACTACACCAAAAATGAAGAAAATGAAAAAAAAGCAAAAATTTGATCGAAAAAGAAAATAATTACCAAAACTAAAATAATTATAGAAATATAAAATAAAATCAACAAAAATGAAAATTTGAAATCAATAATAGAAGTTAAATGTGAACCAAACCAACATACATACCATAAAATAAAAAGTTTGAGATAATATATTAGGCTTACTTCACAATAATAATATTGAGCTTCCTAACTTAAAGTTCATATTTGAAAGTTTTTACAAATAATAATGTTATCTATACTATATCATAAAAGAAGAGTTGAGTGTCTTAAAATTTGAAAATTTTAAGATACCTTAAATATAGTAAATGATTAAAAATCAATAATTAATATACAACAAATTCAATGTTAATTAATTTGTCAACAATAATAATATATACTATTTTTCGATAGTCAAATTTAAAGTTCAGGACTTTTTTTACATCACCATTGGTCACCGACGGTCGGTATAACTGAACGTCGTCCCCCTTAGTTTTGTCTTTTACGTTGAACCTATACAACTCCACGCATTAAATATATAAAGTGTGACAACATAATGAAATTGTTTAATAATGATGTCATAATTTTGATCCAAAGGCAATAAATAAATTAAGAAACTCATCTAACGGTCCTTGCTTTTTCAAAAAATAATTTACTACCCTCTTTTATATATATTGGTAGATTGGTAGATAGATTATAGATTATAGAAATAGGGGAAGTGTTATTTAAGAACCCCCTAAAAGAATTCGAGAACAAATCCTGACCCTGGATCTTAATAAATCATAAGTTTTCATCTAATTCATTCAAAATGTTTAATCTCAAAAACCATACATCGATAAATTATAAAAATTATATGGGTAGTCTTAAAATTTCGTCATCTTTCATTAGATAGTTCATGCGATATACTTTTGACGACTTTTTAAGTTTCATTTTTTTGTTTTTGTTTGTACTTGTATATTTAAACATGTGTAAAACATTTGCTTTCACATGTAAATTACTAAATGATGATATCTGCACAACAATGACGGCTAATGGCGGAGCCCGTCAATCCATGGCGAGGCGATGGTGGCTAAGGGTTGAGCCCGTCAGGTAGATTACCCCATCACCGATCACCCCCTATGATCTATCACCCCCTATGACTTATCACTCCCACCAACTACCCTTTATTAACACCCTTAAGGGTGAAGCCCGTTTTGAATCATAGTTTCTGGTAGAGACGGTATAATTAACTTGCGCATGTGTAACGAACTAATTTTATTTAGATATCTTACTTTCATACTTTCACATGTGTAAGGTATATAACTTGTACATGTGTAAATACCACAAAAAATGAAAGTTAAAAAATCGTTAAAAGTATATCGAGTCACCTTTCTAATGAAAGAGGACGAAATTTTAAGACTACCCATATAACTTTTTTCATCTAACGATATACGGTTATTAAAATAAAACATTTGAATGAATTAGATGAAACTTATAATTTATCAAGATCAAGAGCCAAGATCTGTTTCAAATTTTTTTTAAAAGGTTCTTAAAATAACTCATCTCAATAGATATATTACTAAAAAAAAAAAAAAAGAAGCTAAAAATCTATCTATAAATACAACAAAGACTTTAACATATATAATCACGTAATTATCATATCAATTTTCTGAAATAAGATTTTTTTTTTTTTTTTTTGAAAGGTCTCAAATAAGATTTAAACCTACAAGTTTTAGATTATTAGATTACCCTACACCATTAGACAAAAGATTTTCAGCAATATATGTACCTTTTTATCTCCTACTTTTCATTAAACATAGGCACCAAACAATTAACGATCATATAAAATACACTTTGACGAGTCAGGAACATTACATTACATAAGTTATCATAAGTAACAAATTCTAATTATTTTGATTTATTAAAAAAAAAAAAAAAAATCGTCCCGCTAATTTAAATAAGTAATCCACAATTCCACACTAATTAAATTAATTAAATAAAAAATCATCACTTAAAATATAGGTAGATTTAATAGATCATTTATGTATCAAAAATTAGTCCAATATGGAACCGGTTCACCAACCTATGGACAAAGAAAGTTAATTAAAATATAAGAATGAAAAAAATAGTATTTTAGGGGCATTCCGAGAATTGAACTCGGGACCTCTCGCACCCTAAGCGAGAATCATACCACTAGACCAAATGCCCAACTATATCTATCGCTTTTGTAAAAGTAAATTTATTGAGGTAATATTGAAAGATATGTGTAAACGTTATATTATTTGATATTTGTTCAAAAACCACAAACTTTCATTCCTTCTAAACTCAAATAATTTACTGTAGTTTTTTTATTTCCACTTTATTTACTTTATTAAAAAAAAACTAACTTTGATACCGAAAATATGTGTTTTTAGACCTAAACAGCGTTAGGTAGTGTTATTGATATTATCATGTTATCTTTTGTCTTTAAAAAAATCCACCAATTTAATCAAATTGAACTGAATATATATAGAAGTTACATTTTATACATTGAACTAAATTGTAGTCCAGTATATTCACCCGGTTAAATTAAAATTAAAACGTCAAAATATTTAGAATTGTGTCGGTTGGTCTTAAATCAATTGGCATGTCAAAATATTTAGAATTGTGTCGGTTGGACTTAAATCAATTGGCATCCGTACGCGCAAAGTATTTGTACACTTATGTCTCGACTGATCTTTGTCCATCCATGATAATACCACATCAAAAAACCATGACCATTTGCACCCTTTGAAGGAATTGTTGTAGAGTACGAATCATTCAAACAAATAAACTGCTGGTGATAAAATTACAACAAGTGAAGAATAATAGTCGACTCTTAGATATACAAAAAGGTAAAATCTACTCCTACGAAATCCATCAAGTAGACAAATACAACTACTAATACATGCTTTTAAGATTACATCCAAAACCGTGGCGAAATCTATTACACATCACATCATAATAACATTACGACCTTAGATCAGCCTTGGCCATACTAGGCCCATTGCTAAAAGGGTAAGCAGCATGATCTTGCTTGTAGTTTGCTGGATAGTCACAGCAGCAGAGCTGTCATTCATGCCTGCTGTTCCCGACGGGGCTAGTCCACCAAAGGGTGGACTAGTGTTGATTCCAGTCCCTGTACCGGTGCTTGTGCCCATGCCCGTGCCCGTGCCTGTGCTGGTTCCGGTTCCAGTGCCTGTTCCGGTTCCAGTTCCTGTTCCTGTTCCTGTTCCAGTCCCGGTTCCAGACCCTGGTGGTGCTATGGTTGGGTTTGTCGGAGTAGTTGAAGTACTGCAAAATAAATGAAAAGAAATACTTTTACTCAAATAACTAAAATACAAGACAATAAGAAGAAATCTTGTGTACATCATGCAATCCCTTGTAGGATACCATAAGTACATAACTCTTGGCTTACAAATCAATGTGGACACATAGTTGCAGCATTTTTCAAGATTTGAATCAATTTGATCATTTGACCATAGAAGTCAAAAACGGATTTCCTACCTTTTCGGTGTATTTGGAATCTGTACATGAATTCATAAAGAGCTCGAAATGCTTGATTATGTTAGGTAAATTACCGAATATACGTTTACTAGCAGATGATATAAGTATTACAATTTTCAAATGCGATATTTGGGGATTTAAATAAGTATAATCATCAGTACTACATTATTTTGTGGTAATAATGGTAGCTTCCAACATATAGAAATAAAAAGCACAAAGTGACTCAACATACCTAAGGGTCAAAAATAACTAACACCACATCACATTTCCACTTAAAAAGAGTCATGACATGATTGTACCAAAATGGACTCATCAGATACATGTATATCAACGTACGTGGTTGTTAATTACACCTTTTGATCATAAACCTAACATGTTACGCGTTTAATGACTCATAAAGGCCTCAATAAAAAGTGTACGAGTTCATGCAGCTTAAAACTTTTTGCTCGAGTCAAATGTAGAAAGTCATTTGATATGTAAAAAATAATGACTTTTTTTTTGCAACTGCTTACTGTCCTAAAAATAAGCTATGACATTGTTAACCCTAATGGTATACACCTACTCTTTAGATTGCACACGATATATTACACTTTGATGCATTGATGCA
This sequence comes from Asclepias incarnata, assembly GCA_025447715.1. Taxonomy (NCBI): domain Eukaryota; kingdom Viridiplantae; phylum Streptophyta; class Magnoliopsida; order Gentianales; family Apocynaceae; genus Asclepias; species Asclepias incarnata. The sequence continues at coordinate 4,227 of JAOEHQ010048258.1, read as the reverse complement.
CTTAATTCAAGTGCATCAAATAGCAAAATCATGTGTTGTATCCTTCATACTCTTCTAATGTTTAAAACAAATCCTATGTGAACCATTACAAATCTTTCATGCCTCTGAATATATATGATCAAGATCTACCGACATTACCGAATAGCTGGTTACAACAAATTACTTGATACGACCCACGTTGATCTAACCCTAATAACTGACTTTCAAATCAAAATGGTCCTCTACAATAATCCTAAAAGAAAGCACACCAAGAACTTTGATCCTCTTGGAATCACCCCCTCCCCTTCCCCTTTCTTTCACTCCATAAACCATTCAAAAGGTATCATATTCCCTCAATTACTTTATAAAAAAAATACAAAGAACCTAAATCTGAAAAGAATAAATCATGGATTAGCAACTCATTATAGATCTTCCACTGACCGGTCTCAAAGCCAACATGAGATAGGTGAATCATTAAACACTATAGCTAAAAAAACATGGGTTCGAGATTTGAACTCATGACCTCCTGTTTTATGATTCGTGTTCCTACCACTACATTAAATAAAGATCCCACTTCTTATGAAAATGCCAAAATGGGTAAAAAAAAACACAAGATCTAGTAAAATGGTTAAAAAACACATACCTTGCAGATCCAGAAAAACAAGCAGAAGATGCCCCTATAAAGATCAAACCATTAAAAAAAGTATACAAAAAAATTGAAGATTTTAACAGAAAAAGCATAAAAATGGAAACTTTGACAAAGGGTAAAATTGTGAATTACCAGATGGAGCTGATGAAGTGACAGTGGCTGTGCCTGAGAAAGAACAAGCCATAGCAGTTTGGCCTTTTTTCTGATAATAACTATTAACAGCAAAATTGCAATGATCTTTTAAAGTGTTGGGGTTATAACAAGGACCACTTGAACTGATCTGGCGACAATCAGCTCCAGCTCCACAAGCATAATCTATGTTTTGTTGCATAGCAGTCTCACTTACTCCACTATTGCATACACAGTAAGCTGCACCTGGTTTTTTTTTCCAAGAAAACATATAAGAATTGTTAATTAAAGCAAAATCTAAAAGAAACCCATTTGAGAACAAGAAAGATTACATAAACCCTTTTAAGGATTTGCAAAAATATTTAGACCCATTTGAGAATTTGTAAAAATATAATGACCCATTTGAGTAACTAGTAAAAATAAAGTGACCCATTTGATAAATTGAAAAATAACCAAGACCCATTTGAAAACTTGTACAAATAAAGTGACCCATTTGAGAACTTGCAAAAACAATATGACCCATTTGATACATCGAAAATATAACAGACACCCATTTGAGAATTGAGAACTTGTGAAAATAAAGTGAGCCATTTGAGGATTTGCAATAAAACATAGAGACCTATATTTATAACAAATAATAATAATAACAAAAACCTACGAGAAATTGCAAAAACTAAGAGCTTCTATAAATACATAGACACATTTGAAAACTAATAAAAATAAAGAGATCTATGATGGCAACAACAACATCAACAAATTAAAGTAATATAAATAAATACATTTGAGATCAAAGAAAAATCTTTACTTATAAATCACCAAAAAATAACAAAACAAACATGATTGTAGCCAAAATGTTAAACCACCTACTTAAAGAATATTATATATATATATATATATATATCCTAAACTAGACCGAAAAACTTTTCTTTTTGTGTTTTTGGTCATAGCTAAAGAGTGACCAAAGAACCATAATATCTTACAAGAAAAAGGAAACTGAGTGATGGTATAAGATAGGAGAAATCTTACTTGAATAACCAGCCATGGCCAAGAAAAGCAGCATAGGAAGAGCAAGAACATTCATGATTGAAGGCAAAAATGGTAAAGCAAAGTGTACGATTAAAATTTCTTATTCAAAAAAAAAAAAGAAAAAGTGTTGGAATAGATAGAGATATAAAAATGTGAAATAAAAGCAAAGAGAAAAGAGAACGGGTGAACCAAGATTTATAGACAGACAATAATACGACAATGACGGTGGTGAGTGAGTGATAGTGTGAGTGGGGTGACAGACCATTCGGTGCCACCTTTTATCATGGGGTTTTGGAGAAATGGAATCATAGTTTTGTTGTTACTTATTGGTAAAAGATGTATATTAAATTAAAAAAAGTAGAATGACGATATTTGATGTGTTAAGATTTAAAACTATTTAAAGTATGTGTACGTGTTAGAAACTTAGAATCGAGTTGGTGCCTCTCGCTTTATTTTGTTTGATTAAACGGTAAACAGGTGACCGAGATTTTTATTGTTAGATTACGGGGAGATGATTTTGTTTTTCTCCCAGGGTATATGAGACTTGACTGGGCGTTTACGGTTTGGTTTCAATCCGGATAAACTGTAAACCGATTTTTTTTAAAAACCCAACAAAATCAAACAGTTTTTAAATATAATTTTCGGTCTGGTTTCTAACTGAAACCGAATTATATATATGATTTTCGGTCTGGTTTATAACTGAAACCGAATTATATATTTGGTTTTTGGTTCGGTTATGGATATAACATATTGAATTTGGTTAAGCCGAATAACTTATATTATTATTATTATATATTTTTGAATATAATTAATATTTATGTTTACCTAAGTCCCTATATATATGTTATATAATATATATACAAAACTCCAATCATTGTTTTCATATTCTCATACATCACGTACGGCCTCAACAGGTAAACTATATTTCTCATATTTTCATATATATTAATTATTATCCAATAGTCTTAATTTGTTTAATGAAATCATTTTCGAACTCGTGATATTAAATGTCATGATATAACTTTGAACCAAGAAAGACGTAATCATGAAAACACTTAATGTCAGGTTTATCCAATAGTTTTATGTTGTCTAATGAAATCATATTTGTGATGACTATGTTAGTTAATTATCTATTTTGTGCTTGAAATTTCGTTTAAATTTACTACTTTAGTAAAAAAAAAAATGGAACTATGAACATGTTTTGATTGAATTGAAGCTTAGACAAATGTGTTGCATTTGTGTTTACAATATTTGGTTTTTTAGGTTTTTAACCGAAACCAAACCGAATTCTAATTCGGTTTTTGGTTCGGTTTTTTTATTTTGAATTAGGTTTTGGTTTTGAAATAAAAAATAAATAAAAAAACAAAAAACCGAACCGAATAGTCCAAAAAATCCGAAAACCGAACCGATGAACACTCCTACTTGACTTGGATATTACTGTAACCATTTTCAAATATTTTTATGGACACTTTTAAATATTTACCTAGAAGGTTTTAAACACGAAACATCTTACAAAGAAATGCGACTCTTAACCAATAGGCTATTTTGATGATGATTTTTACCTTGTTTCGTTAAAAGATTTTTCTAACGACAGCCCTAGGGTTGTCAATAACATGCATAAAAAGGTTATACTTTCTATATAAAAATCTCACCCCTGAATTTTATGATAAAAGTACAACAGTTTTATGTACGTTAATGACAACCCATGGGACTGTCATTAGCAAAACCGTTCATTAAATGGGTATAAGTAATAATAACATTTGTTTGTAAAAGAAAAATGAAAAACATGTGAAAAGGTGGGGGAAAAAGAAGGGTAAAAAAAGTTTTGGTTAAAAAAACTGGAGAGATATTTTCAGAAAAAAATGAAGAATTACTAGAAATTCATAGAATATAATCAAAAGTTTATTTGTTAGTAATACTTTGATACTTCGTTAAAAAAACAATTCTAAATCGATTCAACTGATTTAAATATACATAAAATATTTTTAACTTTAATATAGTACAGTTTTAACTCATCTATGTGACAAGAGAGAAAGCAAAAAAAGATAAAAATGTGTGGCAGTATCTTTAACGTCTTTAAACTCAACTCTATCATAGAAGTTAACTCAAGCTAGTTAGCCTAACCAAAGCCAAGCACATCCCCCACTTTCTATATTACTAGAAATTCTATTCTATTCTATTCATTAGGGATGAGCGAAAATCCTAAAATACCAGTATCGTACCGAAATATCGGTATCGCTTTGTATTCGGTACGGTATTCGGTTCCTACTTTTGATGATAACTGGTTCCGGTACCAACCGGTTCGGTTCCGGTTGGGTACCGGTAATACCGATTCAAATACCGATTGTAGTATGATAGAGTTTTTTTTAGGTTCATGCTCATATTCTTCCCTAAGTTAAACCAAATTACATATATATATAACCATATTCTATCGCTAGCAACAG